>JBBPDC010170738.1:0-17120 GCA_037974485.1 Hemigrammopetersius urotaenia | reverse complement strand
TTTGACCATGTGCAATTCTTCTGATTATCCCCTTCCCTGTTCATCCACTTAACTTGCACTGTGTATATGTTGTTTACCCATATCTTTACTTATATTTAAACAGCGAGAAATTGTTTTATTGTTTTATATTGATCTTTCTTTGTTTTTATATCATTACTTTTGATCCTACAGATCCTGTTAAACTGTCTTTCTCACTACTGCTGCTGCTTCTAAGGAATTTCCCCATTGTGGGATTAATAAAGTCAATCTAATCTAATCTACAGTTATTCTCTGCAGTGGTGAACGTTTAAAAGCACCAACTACCAACCATCAGCCACCAACGCACATTCAGTTATGCATATAACTGAGATATTTACTCAAAACTTTATATATGAAATCAATCAGCAAGAATGAATTACATTTCACTGAACATGAAATACCTATTTACAAATATTCTCAAAGCTGATTAAACTACAATAAAATCACTATTGAAGATTGTAAAATTCACAAGTAAACATACATTTTATCTTTAAATTACAAAAGGGGCCCATACCTGTTGTAAACTTCAACTTTGAGAGTGCCATGATGGGATCAGACACAATTTGGGATGGTAGAGTTATAGACTGTAGATAGTTCTTCACCATCTGCATCAGTGAGCTATCTATATTTGTCTCAATTTGTATTGTAAAGTCAAAGGATGGCAGTTCTGTGAAAAAAGACAGTGACCATGTAAATATAAAAAATGGTGATTTGATTACATGTAATTGTTGCTCTGAACCATAGTTCTACTATCTCTTACCACTTTTTGGAATGCACATTTCCCCCTCACTTGGAAGGCCTCTGATACAGTCACAGGTTCCCATATTTATGGGACTACAAGAATTATATGTTAAACAGTTGTTGTATGTCCAAACATACTGATCCTCACATACACACTGCTTTGTAGTTACACCTGACTGGCACTCTAATGGAGAAAGCAAATTGTTAAATGACTTGACTGGGTTTTAGCTTTAGAATATCATTTATTATTATATATATGATTATATAGATACAACAATCTATGTAAAACTCTTGAAAGACAAACCAAGAACTACTGAAATATAGGTGTGGTGAACTCACCTGTTGTAATGTTCATACCGGTGATTACTGAGGAGTTCAGGTTTTTTGACACACTGTTCATGAAGTAGTTGATTTCAGTTTTTGAAATCATCTGTGCCGGTACTATCAACTCTAACACTGCAACATATTCTGCTAAACCTGCCTTGACTGGGAACAACAATGCAATTTTGATCATTATCTGATTTTTTATAAACATGATTTAGATTGTATATAACACTTGAAAGCTAATGTTTTCAGTCATGTAAAGATGTATGGTGGAGATTAAATGTTTGACCCTTATAAGGTATTTTGGTCTGTGGGACAGTGTTTAGTTTAAGAAAAATGATACAGCTAATTATTTTTTCAAACCGAGATTCATTGGCCTTGGATCATTTTCTGTGCGGAACATAAATATTTTTAATAATAAAAAAAAATGAGTGGCATTTGTATTCATAAATGTGATTTAACAAAGGTAAAGGGAGCAAATTTAACATGTTTTGTTTATATTACTTGCAAATAAGATGAAGCAATGGGTCCACCAGACCCAGCAGGACTCCCTGTGTAGCCAAAAGACAAAGACCCTTGCAGGGCTACAATATAATGTACTAGTAATGAGCAATTACAAGTTACTCTCTAAGACCCCCTGTATTTTGCACCTTGGAGGTCTTCAGATTGTCCACATGAAGTAAAAGATAATCTGATTAATCACTTTAGGTATGTACTAACCATTGCAAACACCATACAAGATGTGCCATTTTGGAAATGCTCTTACCCAGTCATCTAGCCACCCTAATTTGGCCCGCATCACAGTCACACAGATCTTAACACACCATTTGAGGCCATTACACATAATTTTTATTACTTTTACTCACCATCTCTTTTTTGCCTTAACTGGTGCTGTAGTTCATCTGTGAAACTACTCTGTAAAGGAACAATTAAAAAAAGATTTATACACCACTGTGAAGCTAAAGTAAAGCTAATAGTAGCCCTATAAATATTGAATATATTGAATTTTTCCTTTTTTCCTATATATATATATATATATATATATAGGAAAAAAGGAAAAATTCAATACTTAATTCAATAGTTACACAAAATAACAAATAAGCATGTACATAATAAGAGTACATAACACCTTTAGTGCAAAATGTAACCTGGACAGCTGTAAAAACAGACCAAAAATAAAAATAAAAGAACATTTCAGGAAAGAAATTGCAGTCAAGAAAATACACTATCTGCGATTGGGATGACTGACAAATGCATCAACAGACATTTTAATGACATTGCATTCAATTACATGGACTTTAACAGTTTCCACTATTCTTGGAGTGTTTTCCACTGGAAAAGTTAAGTGTTTCTGTGGGAATTTGTGCCCATTCATTCTGTATTCATGACCTCAGAGAATTTATGACCTCGGCCGCTGATGTTGGAAGGCTTGGCTCACAATCTCTGTTTCGGAGGCAAGGGGTTCAGGGCTCTGTGTGGGCCAGTCAAGTTCTTCCACACTGAACTCATCCAACCATGTCTTTATGGGCCTTGCTTTGTGCACTGGAGCACAGTCATGGTGGGATATAAAAGGGACTTCAGCAAACTGTGTCCACAGTTGGAAGCGTGGTGTTGTCCAAAATGTCTTGGTGTGCTTGGCTTTATACAACCGCATTCTGACTATTTAAATAAATGACTAATTGGCTTAACATACACCCAGCATTTACTGGGAAAAAAACTGCAATGGAATGCATGCTTGGTATTTTAATTTGGCATTTTCCAAACATCCTGTATGATAAAACTCTCACTGACTGTGTGCTTGGAATTTTTTTCCACCACTCAACATACAAGTGTCAGGTCTGGGGCCTGTAGCCTAAGTTGGCTACTAGAGGTCACTATGGGGGTGGTTTGGATGAGCGTGGCTTCATTCCTGATCCAGGGCTGGTTAGGAATGAGGCTTATGAGAAGCAGGTGTAGGTTATCATGAGGGGAGTATAAGTTTGTCACTCTGGGTTCTTGGTTTGTGGGTTTACCGTTGTTCTCTGTGGCTTCACGTTTGTTTTGTGTATCGGCCCTCAAGCCAAGTTTATGTTTGGAAATAAAAAGAACTCAAGACAATGGAAGTCTGTTTAAGTGCCTCCTGTGTGTATGAGACATGGCGTGCCGTGACAACAAGATTCCTTCTTATCTTGATCAACGAGATACATAAGGTCAGAGCATACTGACTGTTTGTCAAATACCTTAATGGTTTGCTCATCAGGGCATAAATGTATAAATACTTTCTAGAAGGTAAATATTTGAGTAAAGTAGCTGTAAACTCTTGAAATGAACATAGTCAATTTTATATATAGTACGACAGAAAAAACTTGTACATCAAATTTCTTCTCTGAGTTCCAGTTATGATGGTTCTATCTACCCGGAACAATTCGTTTCTACACAGCCTTTTTCCAACCTCCCTGTATCTTAAACACACTGCTTTTGTTACTGTGCCTTTAAGATCGATATGCAAATGAGTTCCATTCTGATTCTGTCTGTTTGCATATAAGAAGTGTAGTAAAGGTTAGGTTATTACATAAACCTGTTAGAAGCTCCAGAATGAAAGGTTTCTTTATTTACCTCTAAGATGAAGTTTGAAGCATGATGAAGGACTTCATACATTTCCACCATATGCATATGCATGAGTAAAACAACAGCAAAAAACTTCAAAAAACATTTCGATTCTGGCCCTGTAATTAATAAGAGATAAAACAGGCAAAGTTTTGAATTGGAATAAGAAATGAAGTGTATAAGTGCAAAGTGACCATTTGTGAATTTCACCACAGTGTGAAATTCTTTCTCTGTATTTAACCCATTCACCAAGTGAAGCACTGGGTGGGCAGACAGGGATACGCTAACCACGGAGCAGTGTGTGGGACGGTACCTTGCTTAAGGGTACCTCTGTGGTGTCACTAGCAATCCTGGGATTCAAACCCACAAACTTCTAATCGCAGGGTCAACACCCTAACCACTAGGCCACCAGCTGCCCCAAAGTGTTGGTAGACTATTGACAATTAATAAGCTGACTTTGAAAGTTTTAAACGTCAAAAATAACAAAAAGGTTAACATTGCTATCAAGTAACTGTTCTTTTTCCCCTCATTGTAAACCTAGAATGCTTAAAAAGGGGGATCAGATGTAAGCTGTAAAGGATGTAATTGGCACTGTGTCAGCCTGTAATACATGCAATCGAAACGCAAATACAGGTTAAACAACAATTGCTGGAAAAATATCATTTTAAATCTAAATTACGCTGTATCACAAAGGCAAATTAATAATAACTTACCTTTGGTGGCCATGTTGCACCAACAGCTGTATCAGCTGTTATTTCTGCAGCATTTCCACAATCATGTAAAAGTTATGTATTAAGATTGTCAGATGGTGTCTGTAAAATAGAAGCGGTGTTAGCTCTTATGTATCAAAAAAGCAGATGTTTGCTTGAAATGTTATTCTTTATCTGGGCAGTCGTGTTTTCATTTTACCAGCCGATAGTGTTCCTTCCCCACCATTGAAACAGGTCCAGGTAGAAAAGAACAATGCTATAGACACTACTGTCAGTTTAAACTAAGAATATTGCTGATGTAAACAGGACAATCCTTAACAATACAAAAACTAAAACATGGCAAAACAACCATCGGATGTTATTTGGATGCGAGCTCTGTAGTGGTGGCACTTGGTTAATAGTAGAAAGCAGATATGTAAATACTCACATACACTATATGGACAGACATATTGGGACACAACTCTTAATTCAGGGTTTGGTTAAGGCCCTTTACTTCCAGTTAGAGTTCATCTTAATGCTCCAGCATTCCAAGACATTTTGTACAATGCCATGTGACCAACTTTGCGGACACTGTTTGTGGAAGCTCCTTTTCTATTTCAGCATTTGTGCTGTATCATTAACTTAGAACCAAATCCATGTTGCTCCACTTCATTTAGAGTGCCTATTATCTTATCTGACATACATGACATACATCCATGTGCACATTTCAAACATTATAACCAATTTGACCAATTTGTCATTTATTTACAAACATTTTATATATCTTGTAAATTCTGTGGATTTTTATCTCCTCCATAAACATTTCTAAGATCTACACAATTCTTTTGTTGTTGAGGTTGAATTTCCATTTCCATTTTATCTGTTATTATACTCTATTATACTATTATTGCAACTGCTTAGGGAAAAGTTTTTTGGGAAAACATTATTATAAATAATTACATTATTGTAAATAGGAGAAATAAGATATAATTACTTCTGGGCATACATTTTATAGCCACACCTTAATCGCAACACTCAGAATCAATGTTACTGTAAATATTCATTTTTTATACACATCACATAAAAAGTCCAAAACATTCAAATACTACAACCTGAGAATCCAATTATTGATACTTTCTCACTGTATCTTACACTTTCTAATTAAAACATGAAATATTAGCACATAAGTCAATTTAAAGACCCAATAAGCCACACTGTCCACAATAGAAAACTTCTAAATGAAAATATAAAGTAATTATAACTACAAATAATAAAAGTGTGTCATAGCCTCACCTCCAAACTGGCCGTCCTAGGTTGACAACCTGTCTGTAGCAGGTTTTATAGCTTCTTATCCTAACAGCAGATCCACCCACATACCATGACCCCGAAAGACGAAAGTTTTTGACGTCACACTCTCAGCCAGTCGCAGAACAAGTTTATATTCCCTACCTGTTTCCTTGTTTCATTGTATGAGCGGAGATACTTACAGGAACCTTTATCTGATGGTCACAAACGTGATGACCATGAATGGCTAGGTTCTGTCAGCATGTCTGTGCATCCTTTTCGCATATATGATCAATTAAGTCAGTTTTTTAAGTCAGATTTTAATGTATAAGTGAAGTGAAAGTGACCATTTGTCATATGTGAACACACCACTGCACACAGTGTGAACAGCACGAAATCCTTCCTCTGCATTTAACCCATTCACCAAGTGAAGCAGGGGGCAGCCAGGAGCGCGGCGCCTGGGGAGCAGTGCGTGGGGACCTTGCTCGGGGTACCTCAGCGGTGCCTGGCGGTCTTGGGGATCGAACCCGGACTTTCTGATCACAGGGCGGATGCCTTAACCACTAGGCCACCCAACTGCCCCGATAAGTATAAGGCTTAGAGTGTAATAAACCTGCAAGATGTTGAATATGGTTCACACTTTTTCACAGAGCAAATGTAGTTACATAACCATAAAAGGAGTTGTTATAAGATTGAGTGCATATATCAGATACAAAAAGGCATATTCAAGCTGTTCGACAAATCAAGTTGTGATCCAGATCTAATCATCCAGCAATTAACCCCCCACTCTTTAAAATCATTTGCTTTGCCCCCCATTTGCTTTGGTTCAAAAAGGTGTAAATCAGATGGCAGTAAATGACGTTAATGTGATGACCTGGGGAGAAGTAGGTCCCCAGAATATTAGGAGACATAGGCTCTGGAGACAGGTGTGTGTGTCTTTGTGTATGAATTAATCATTGGGTGCAAGGTGAGACGTGCAGGAAGCACCTGGAGACTAGGCACCTAATGATTAGTCCAGCTGTCTTGAATGAGTGTTACCATTGTCTGTGTGGTATGATTGGTTGGATGTGTGTTTACAGCCTGGCTGAGTCAGAGAGTCGCTGCGTGTTCACCCAGCAACTACTTGGGAGTAACGGCAAGGCTGGAGGGTTTTTGGTAAGAGCAAGGTCCGTGAAACTATCTCAAGAATCCGTGCTAGTGGAGAGTGTCAGCTCTGGGTTGCAACCGTGCTTATGTGTGGGTGCTTGTGAACTGAGAAACGAGTGATTATTCCATGCAGGTGTGAGCGGCTGAGACGCTGTGAGTCAAGGCAGGACAAAGAGTGGTGAAGGACGCAGAGAGGAGAAGTCCAACACGCTCAGCTGAGCCAGTACAGCGTGGCACTCACAATGACTCCGGGTGCTCTTCCCTGTTCCTTTGTGTCTCTCTCTATATCTCCTTGCGCATATATAGTGGTAAAACCATACCACCCAATCTCACACTGGAATGAGACTGTCACGAAGGGATGATCAGTGGGAAGAAGGACTAAAGACGTTGTTCGGGAGCTCTCAGGGCAACCCTTCTAGCCCTCACCATTTTGAACAAAAATACAAAATTGTGGAAACGTTTTGTCTATTCAAAAGATGGAATGCTAAAGTATCTAATCAGTTTGCTGCTTACTCCCAAGTATCAATGGGTCTTCCTTGCCAACATTGCTGTTTACTCCCATATATTTCTTATTTCTCTCCAACACAAATCAGCCTAACAATTAGACACAGGGTTGAAATATAGACTCAAAAATAAATACATTTTTCACACACAGTTTGTGGATAAAAACAAAGGGTACCCAGGGGTGCTATGTGTGATGGTGTGACTACAAGCATCTCAGGAAAAAGAATCTGGCTCACTAGCTCAGGAAAGAAAACTCGCTTTACTGTCCTTTAGACTTTGTTTTTACAGAGAAAAGTTAAGATACAGTCTCAAAGTCTACTGAGTGGACCATTCTCTGTGATGACCACAGGGTGGACCTTGACAGTCTTGTGATCTGCATCAAGGACTTCATTATCTTACATTATCTTTTCTTAAATCAGCTAACTAAAATAAACTAGCAGCATCAAAACTAGTGTAAATGGCACACATATTTCGTTCATAACTGGGCTCTACTGATCTGGACTGATTTTTTGCTTTGCTGCTGCCATGGAGGTTATGTCACAATACTCAGAAACTCTGTTTCCCGTAAACACTGTTAAGGTGACTCGCCCCTTTGCTCTCTCTCCCCATTCAGTACAGAGGTAACTCAACCACAAAAAGCAATTCTTTAAACAAGTTTTCAGTTGTTTCTCTCACCCACATAGGCTGCTGGTCTACCCCGATGTAAAATATGTCCTTGTTTAACAATGTGGCACAACTTTTATTTGGGATTGTCTTATAGGAGCATGACTTTGATGTTACAATAATGTGCGATATCTCCAATGTCTGCATAATGTGCAAAACATTCTCACACTGTGCAATAAACTGTAAAATCCCGTCAAATTTGTATTTTCGTATTATTCTACCAGTGCAATTTGTATATAATTTGTATACTACTATTACGACGTTATTTAACTTTTTTTATTCTTGTCCTAACTATATGCCTCAAGGAAATTTTGTTCCTTGAAAAAGTGACAGTGACAGATTTATCTCTCAACAGCAAAATGAGCACAGAGCATGACGGAGCACGAAGAAGCCGTCACACAGCAGTTTTTCACATAATAATAAAGATACAGGCTATGAACACACTGTCATGGAAAGTGAAAATTCTGTAATGCACACACATTGATGAAAGAATGGTGAACGTTTTTTATTTCAAGTTTTGTTTTTATCAAAGTCAAGCTTGAGCATGCGTCTGTGCAGGTGGTGCACATCGTCTGCTTCAGCCTACATAGACAAAAAAAAGGAGAATCAGTAGTGTTTCATCACCAACATTGTCAAAGAAATTCCCAAAAAGGACTTCAATAAACTCTAATAAAAGGAAGTTCACCACGAAACATAAAATTATAAAGGTATATTTATTTCTTGCAGCAAGGGAACAAGTCACAGTCAGAGCAAGTCTAACAGAGGAGTTGTTCTGAATCTTAAGCGTATGCTTTCCATTTTATCCAGCAGTAA
This sequence comes from Hemigrammopetersius urotaenia, assembly GCA_037974485.1. Taxonomy (NCBI): domain Eukaryota; kingdom Metazoa; phylum Chordata; class Actinopteri; order Characiformes; family Alestidae; genus Hemigrammopetersius; species Hemigrammopetersius urotaenia. Next base: position 8,352 of record JBBPDC010170738.1, on the reverse strand, counting down.
GCAGTGTGTGTGCAACATTGTTGTCATTAGGTTAGTCAAAACCAAAAGACTGTGTATCTTCGCCGTACCCGGACACTTCCAGCTGGATCACTTCGTCCTTCTATATACAGAGAAGACAGTCCTCACAGGGGACATAAAGGGTGGCCATTCCTGCAACCTGGGTCCGACTGGACGCCTCCCTCTACCCCTCCATAATGGGCCTCCCTCTATTGTTGGCCAATGCCAACTCCTCTGCAGGTGTGAAAGCTTCAGTAGGCTCTCCACCTGTCTCCTTCGTACCAACCTTTGTTTCTGACAGGATCACACGCCGGGGCTCCTCTCGCAGTCGTTCGGGAGGTGGGTGCTGATGGGATTCCGCGCCGATTCCAGCACTGCTGGCATGTGATGTATTTAAAGTGTTGTATTTAAACAGTCTAATAAATAATAGTCAACTATGTGATTGTAGTAGGATAAAGGGTTACCTGTTGTGGCTGTTGGGTCCAGGTGAGTTCACTAATCACCATTGGAGGGCACATTATAAAATAGAGTGCTCCCCTAGACTCACTACTTCATGTTGAGTGGGTATTGCTTTTATGTACCTTGCTCTCATGACATGTGCAGGTAAGAAAGAAGCTCCACTCCTATCTCCAGTTTGGCGTGAGTTGGCTTAAGCTGCTTAGATGGTCGTGGTCTATCCTTTTACAGGTGCCTTGTTCTTGCTGTGGCTTCCTTGTTCCAATTAGTGGCTGGTACGGCTGATTGATAATGGGAATCGCTGATTCCTTGTCCTCCGCCATGTTGGCTATCATGGTCCGGCGGAATCAGCCCGTAGTCAGCGTTCTTCACGTTAAGGTGGACCGAGGCTGACGTGCACGCAAAAGGAACACTGCTGCTTTGCCTGCTGGTGTTGTCTACTGGCGCCGCTAACTGCTTCTGGTTCTGCTGGCGTTATCAACTGTTTTGCCTTTGCTGGCACTATCGAGGGCCTTGCCTTTGTTGGCGTTGCTGATTGCCTTGCCTTATGTTAGTCTGTTTAACCACTGGTGTATTTTAAACCTGGATTTTTAAGTGTGAGTGGTTTGTGTGCATGTGAGTGTGCGTAGGATAGTAATGTGATTTGGTATTTAAGTTCTGGCCTGACCACTGTATGTTTTGTGTTTGTGTTGATGTATGATTATTTTTCTAATTTTATTTCTGTTGCTTTTAGGAGCTGGATACCTGTGGTGGTGTGGTGGGTTTCCTTCGATTGTGGTGGTGTGCTGTGTTCAATCCTGTAGTACTGACCTCACTGGTGTGTTTGTGCATGAGTGTATGTGGGTCCCTTGTGCCGTGATCCGGTCTTCGTGGGCCCACCCTACCAATAGTATGTCCCAGCTCCTTGGTTTTTTTGGTTTTGTCTTATTTTCCCTACTATCCTGGTTTTCTGCAAGTTGTGGATGGTTTAATTGTACTTTTTAATTAAATCTATTAAATAAAATGAAGCTTTGCTGGATGGAATCAGGTCTCTTGCCTCTTGAGTGACAAACTTGCGTGTCCTTCAAACCATTGGTTTGTAGCCAAAGGTTTTATATCCCTTGGGTGAAATTCCCAAGGTGGCATTGTCAGTTTAGTTTAATCAGAGTAGTTGTGAGCATCCATTGGAGCATATATGTCACCTGAAGAAGGTGCTCTCCAATAACAACCAACCCTCCCTCTTGCCACAATGTGGTGCATTCGGTAGGATTATTTCTGAGAAACCGCCCCTCTTGCCACATAATCAACTATGTGTAATGCACATGTACTAACGCATTTAATTGGTCAGCAATGCGTTTCCAACAAGCCTGCGTGTCTTTGCTTGTTGCTGTGGAGTTGGCCTTTCACTGCAGCACTGATTTGTAATTCTCATAGTCCTGCATGATGATCATACATTCTTCCTCCATGAAATACGGTGAACACTCCGTGATTTGAAACGGTGACTTGGTTGAATAGGTTAAATACAGAGAAGAATTTCACATTGTGTGCTTGTTGACAGTAGCCACTTTACACATCAATGAAAGCTTTTGCATCGAAACCTTGTCAATACCTCAAAAACTGTAGGATGAGAAGTTATAAATTCCAGCTATATAAGAATAAAGCCTGAGAGTTCTACTATACAAGTTAATTGTGAAAAAGATAGATATCAAATTATTCGGCCCATCATCAATCAAAAAGCTGTACACTGTACATTTTAGAGTTGAATGGTACCCATATTTCAAAAACAGACATATGGCACCAAATTTCAGCTATAAAAAGACTAAAAAATTGCAAAGAACAAGGAAGAGGCATATGTGTAATATATATACATATACATATGCCTCTTCCTATATTCTGTATATAGACTATATTCTGTATATAGATATTACAGAAATATTCTTTCGTAGCTCTGCCCAACTGTGGAGTCTCTCTTTGAATATAGTTTGCCTCCAATGATGCTTAGCCTTCCAGAATTTTCTCTTAGGATTTGTTACTGATATGAAATGTCTCTATGTCACTTTCTGTCTACCAGAAATGGTTTTGACCTTAAAAGGTTCTATGGCATCAAGGACACTGAGCAATTTAAAATGATCTGGGAATCATTTCAAGACTGCTGATGCATTTTGGAGTAAAGAACATGGCCTTCATAAAGACAGAACTGGCATTTTTGATAGATATAGGTCTATTTTGGTTCATAGGAGAAACCAATGCATCCCAGAAAATACAGTGATTTAGACCAAGCCACATAAAGAGAAGTAATACTGAGGCCTTTACTGCTAATCAAGTCCAGAGTATGACCACAGATGTGGCCGGTCACATGGGGCCGGTCACATACTTCAAAGGTCAAATACAGCGGTAATTTCTTTGGCTGTTATTAGGACTGGCAGTATGGATACTAAAATCTGCCACTAAGATAAGTGTTATGATAAGCTTTTTATTGTCATCAAAGCACTGGAGACAAGATTCCTGGAACAACTTGTGGTTTATGACATGTGATGGAAACTATTTCTACAATGCATTAATAATGATTGTTCAATTACTGTGAATCCCTGCAAACATGGGGGACAGTAAAAAAGCTACAATTTGAGGGAGCTGTTTCATTAAGTGCAGAGGCACTGCAGCTGTTGTCCAACCTAGTATCAGTCAAGAGTATAAAATCAGTGTTTAATGTACAAGAAAGGGGTAATACAAATTGAGGTCTTTGATGAATAGAGCATAAATTAGTGATTAACCCCAACAACACTCCGTTGAATCTTATCATAGTCCCAGCATGTCCTGAGAGCAGTCAAGTGTGTTAATATTACCAGTACCAACGACCTTGCAGATATCAGTCTTCACAAATACTGATTGGATCCTAAAGCTGCTGATGTTGTGGAAGAACTCTACCTATAAGAGGGCAGGGCCGTTGGTGACCCTGAATAAGTGGCAGAGTTGCAGGTCGATTCTTAGTTATAACCTGGGGGCTAGTAGCTGTGGAGTCAGAGAGCATAGCTCCTGTAGAAGATAAATCCTCCATTTTCTTAGGGAATCCTGGATAAAGAGATGCAGAGAGAGGGCTTCAAAGCTGTCTTAGGATGGGGGAATTTCCTTAAGCGGAGAATAGATGTGTTCGTTGCCAAGTTCCTCATGACGCTGAAGATTGGCTTCAGGCATATAGTGTTCTTCTGTTCCTGAGCAGTTCAGGTGAGGAGAGCACTGGCCCACAGTTCTTTGAGTACAACTCCACTATTAAACATGTCAAAACAAATTACCTTGTACCTTGTTGAAGACACAAATGGGGCATAATCTAGAAAACAGATACACATTTAAGTTTCAGTTTCTTTTTGAAACCTGTTAAAGGTATTGTACTTTGGTTTGTGTTTGTGTGTTATCATAAATGTGTGTCACAACCGTGAATGCTGTTTGGCCTCTTTAACCATTTTCATCATGAGGGCAGATTTGTTTGTCTTCGTTCTTGTTTCTATTGTCGAAGTGGAGGTGTTGCTTCATTCACTGACGATACTGATCAATGATAAGAGGCACCACTATCTGAACGTGGTGAATATGTTGCCCCTCAGGATTTAACAGAAGTACATTTGCTGAGCAGTTTTTTCCCCATAATTATAACAATTTGATCATGTACATATGTGTGTACCTAATATAATGAATCACACACACACACACACACACACACACACAAACACACACACGTCGAGTAATTTCTAAGCTGCTTAAAACTCAACACTCCAGATTGTGTAATCACCATAGAAAAACATTGTTAGTAGAATGGTATTAAGTGTGATAAATATCTGATACATAATTCTTTTAGAGGTCATTCTCCATTTGGAGTATAAACAAATGGCACAAAGTTTTCAGGGTTTTAAAGATCATTAAATGTGCCAAAAATGTATTTCCCAAATGGTTCCTTTAATTTTTCTTTAATCATGTTTCATAAGTATGTAAAAACATGACTATCCCATTGTGGCAAAGGCACTAAATCTTCAAGCACAAGTCTGAAATGTCCGCTTCCAAATACAGACATGCAATATGTGTACTGCAGCCCCAACCGGCAAGAGGCAGTACCCCACCCAATTTCCACACTCAGGAGCTCTCACTGGCCATTCACGCCTCTCCGGCAGCTAACTCTCTGGAGGAGGGTGAATGACGAGAAGAGCAAAATAACACACAAAATAACACATAAACACACTGAAACACACTAACAGTCACACAAGCACACTAACAGTCACCCTTCTAATGTCCACAGTACACAATAAACGGAAACCCCCCACTTCTCTAAATTGGGGACTTGGGTTGCAGGGATTAACCAGTAGCACAGCCCACACGAAAACAATAAACAATAGTGTGACAATAGTGCGACCTGCACGGACGAAAATATTACACACGCGGATTGTGGCAGAAGCAGAACAAGAGACAACCAACACCGGGACTACTCTATATCCACCTAGGAAGCATCTCCTGTCAGGGAATATTTCGGAGACCCTAAAGGTTCTACAAAAGCTACTACAGCTACTAGCGTCCCCTCTGAGAGAGTGTTCAGCAGTAGTGGCAATATTCTCTCACCTCATTGTTCAAGGCTGAGCTCAGAAAACATGAACATGCTCACCTTATTCCACTTCTATTTGGACTGATGTTGTGAACTATTCTTTGTAGACAGGTTTTACATTATTTTCTTGTTTTTCTTTTATTGTCACCACATTTAAGGGTTTTAGCAGCAGCAAGTGACCTCTATGCTACCTATAGATGTGTACAGATTACTTTTATTTTATTTACAGATTTAGTTTTTCTAACTATGCAGCATCTGCAAAAAGTAGCAATTTTAACTGCATTTTAAAGGTATGTATGTACAAGTCATCAGGTAGGTCTGAGTTCATTTCTCTGGCTAAAAAAGGCATACAAATTGAAAATATAAAAATGTGTAGTTCATCAAAGGAGCTGGATGTGTTTACATTCAAGTTTACTTGAATTTAATTACAAATTCTCTGTTCCATGAGTGTGTTAAAATACAGCTTTAAACATCTGTTTGGTCAGAGATTACTTGAGGGGGGTGGTTTCTCACTTCATTCTATCAAGCTGTGTCTTCACTTTCGGTTACACATTCCTTTGTTTTGCATTCCTAGCGACACCTTATGTTCTTTGTTTTTTCATAACTGGCTCTGCCCCCATCATGCCATCATGCCACACCTGTTCATTTTTAGATTAGATTAGATTCATCTTTATCGTCATTGTACATAGTACAAATACAGGTGCATCGAAATGTAGTTTTTCCATCTAGCCAGAAGTGCATATAATAGAATAAAGTGCAGAGTAACAATGTATAAGTTAAACTTATATAACTATCTACAACTTGCCGTGAAATGTCCATGAATGTGGGGATGAGGGGTGGTTAGTGCAATGAGTTAATTGTTCAGCATAGAGATAGTGTTATGGAAAAAAAGTTCCTCAGACTGCTGGTGCAAGACCTGAGACTTTTATAGCATCTCCTTGAAGGAAGAAGGGAGAACAGTTCATGGTTAGTGTGTTCTCGGGGTTAGCCCTTGTCCCACTGTACTCAGTAATGATGCATATTCGACCCATCGTAGGTATACTACAATAGGTCAAAAATATATCAGTAATGTCTTTTCACCTCTCTCAGAGAATGCGAGGTATCCAAACTCCTGCCTTGTAGCTGCCCTACTCTATACTTACACAGCTGTTATTGCCACCAACCTTTGCGACAATTCCTACAAGCTTCAAACTGGCTCAAGTAGTGTCTCAGCTCAAGAAGCCTTAAGCTTCAGATCGACCAGCAGCCTGCGATACAATTCACCACAACATCCTCCTATTCATACTTTTGAACATGGGCATCTGAGGCAGAGCTGATTCTTGGTTCAAACCTTACCTCTCTGGGCATTCATTCAAGGTCCTACAGTTAGGACAAATCTCCATACCATCAACTCCCTACTGGAATGTCCCAAGGCTCAGTACTGGGGCCTCTACACATTGCAATTTACACCACCTCCTTGGGCTTTATAATTTCCTCTCTAATGGCTTCTCTTATCACTGCTGATGACCACCCTTCTCTGACCACATTCCATCTGTCTCTCAATCATTGTGCTTTGCCATAAACATTAGAAAAATTAGGTCATACCTGACTCAGTATGCCTCCCAAATCCTGGTACAATGTTATCGTTTGCCTTGATTACCTAGTGGGTCATCCAGCTTGTACAATAAGACTCGTAGAACTGAGTCAGAATGCAGCAGCTTGGCTGGTCTTCAACCAACCCAAATGGTTGTATATCACCTCAATGCAAATTGACCTACATTGACTACCCATAGCTGCCTGAATTAAATTCAAGACACTAACTCTTGCCTACAGAATGATATCTGGATATACCCCTCCTGTGTATCTGTAATCTGTCAGCCAACCATAACATTAACCCTGGCTGTTTTGTTTTTTCTTTTTGCCACATTTGGATCTCTATTTCTTGTTTTCCCTGTTGTTAGATAACCTTTTTTGCATCCACCTTCATGCTCCATCCAAGACACTTTGATACAAAAATCAAAGCAATTTTACAGAACAAAATTATTACCATTATACTTAAGTAGAAGTAAAAGTATGCTTAAGTAGAAGTACCCATATTTGTTTAAAACGTATATTATATACTAGTCACAACAATTTATAATGTTTTAGGTGTGACATATATGAGCAGGGTACACTTAAAATATACTGTAGAAATTACAGGCCAAAAAGTTACCAATAATATACTGTAAAATTGCTGTAAATTGCTGTAGAACAGATCTATAGTATGTTACTGTATTCTAATTTAGTTTTTTGTTGTGTATAAATTACAGCATTTGCACTGTTTTATTTTTACAGCAATGATGTAATCCTAGCTACAGAAGTGTCTTGTAATGTTAAATGATGATAATTATCTGGCAATTGGTAAAATTACAGGAATTACTTGGCAACTTGAGTTGCCAGTAATCTGTTGTAAAAAATTTTAAAAACCACATGTTGCTGTAAAATATTTGTACAGGGAAATTCTGCACATTGTGTTCATTACAGGATTGCCTGCCAAATTCTGTACACCATTAAAGGATATCCCTATAAACTTAAATACTGCAACATAAACTATTCACATATAATTGAAATCCAAAGTCAGAAATTCTGAAAAGCCATACACATTTATATAGACTGCATGATATGGGCAAGATGGCGGCGCGCACGTACGCAGCGGCTTGGGGTTCTTGGCAGTTCGTGTTTTACGTGTTTTTATTTGTGTTTCTACGATTTGTTCAGCCGTCTGAAGCAAACATTTGGCGCAGTATATTCACAACTCCTGGTGCACAGCCACGAGAATTATTGGAACTTTTTGTTCCCCCGATCTGGAATATCTGGTGGTAAAATGCAGACCTTTTAAAATGGAAAGAGAGTTCTGCTCCATCATGATTGTGGCTGTTTACATTCCACCGAGGGCTAATGCTAAATTAGCATTAGAGGAACTGTAATGCCTGATTAGCAGGCAGATGGACAGCAAACCTGAAATGGCTGTGATTGTGGCAGGGGATTTTAACCATGTGGAATTAAGAACAGTGTTCCCCAAATTTTATGGATTCATAGCTTTCTCAACCAGAGACAGCAGCATACTGGATCAGGTCTACTGCAATATCAAGGGGGAATACAAGGCTGTTACAGCCCCCCATATTGGCATGTCTGACCACATCTCTGTGGAGCTAATTCCAGCCTACAAACCCCTGATCTGCAGGACAAAACTAACCACCAGAACTGTGCAGGTAGCTATGTTAGCTCTACAGGACTGTTTTGAGTGCACTGAATGGGGAGTGTTTAAAAGGGGCACAGATCTAGAGGGGTACACGTCAGCGGTCCTGTCTTATGTGCAG
>JBBPDC010170720.1:0-15276 GCA_037974485.1 Hemigrammopetersius urotaenia | reverse complement strand
TTAAATACTGCACTAAAGCCAATATAAATACAAATGTTCCACCTTAAATACTGCAGAGAACCCAGTTTAAATACTGATGTTCCACCTTAAATACTGCATTAAAGCCCATTTAAATACTGATGTTCCACCTTAAATACTGCAGAGAACCCAATTTAAATACTGATGTTCCACCTTAAATACTGCACTAAAGCCAATATAAATACAAATGTTCCACCTTAAATACTGCAGAGAACCCAGTTTAAATACTGACGTTCCACCTTAAGTACTCCAGAAAAGCCATCTTAAATACTGTTCCAACAGTTTTTGTGTCAAAATTAAATACTAAAAATCCTAAACTGTTGTGTAACCACAATAATAAACTGCACATGCTGTGAGATCTAACTGAGCTTTGACTATTGCTGCTGTGCATAAAAACACCATTTACTGTATTAATGTAATTTGTATTTGTTGTATTGTCTGTGTTTTAACACTAACCTCACACTACTGCCCAGCAGCAAACAGCGTTTAAGACTTTTGCATTTTTCTTTACATATAAAAGGACACAGTTAATGAACGGATATAGATCAGTGCCTACAAGGAGATACTGTAACTGTACCAATGTCTGCACACCTGGGATTGGTAGCAAAGCTCAGTGATAAAAGTGAGCTTTGAGTCAGCATGTTTTCTGTTCTTCCTGCTGAAATGAATGTTTTCCCAGATAAAGGTCAGGTTGAAACCCGTGTTCTGTCTCTTTCTTCTTTAGATTCCTGTCCAACACGTCCTTTGAGGGTCTGACGGGCCACATCCAGGTTCAACGCTGGTATTCCAGAGTCTCAACCACCCAGCGTTTCCATATTTGGAGCCTCCAGAAGGATGCGATGGGTCAACCGAGTTGGGTGACCGTGGCTGGTTATCAGGCCGGCCGCCTGGAGGTGGAAGAGCAAGGCCTTTGGCCCGGAGTGACCCAGCGAGTGTCGGATGAAAGCCCAGGAATCCGTCCTGGAGGCCGCTGGCAGCCTGGGCTCCCGGTGATTGGCAGCAGACTTCGCGTTGTGACTTTAGTGGAGCATCCGTTTGTTTTTACACGGGAAGTGGACGACGAGGGTCAGTGTCCAGCTGGCCAGCTGTGCTTGGACCCCCATACCAACAGCTCGGATGTCCTAAACCAGCTTTTCAGAGAGCTGGAGCAGTCTAATAGCAGCAGCAGTAGCAACTCCATACCCTCAGACATTCGCAAATGCTGCTATGGTTATTGTATAGACCTTCTGGAGAAGCTAGCAGAGGACATGCAGTTTGAGTTTGACCTCTATATTGTGGGTGATGGTAAATACGGAGCGTGGAAAGGGGGCAGATGGACCGGGCTGGTGGGGGACTTGCTCAGTGGAGCGGCCGACATGGCCGTCACGAGCTTTAGCATCAACTCAGCACGTAGTAGAGTCATAGACTTCACCAGCCCCTTCTTCTCCACCAGCCTGGGCATCCTGGTGCGGAGTAAAGACACAGCTGCCCCGATCGGGGCCTTTATGTGGCCTCTGCACTGGTCAATGTGGGTGGGGATCTTTGTGGCCCTCCATATAACTGCCCTTTTCCTCACTCTATATGAGTGGAATAGCCCCTTTGGCATGACGCCGCATGGACGAAACCGCATCCGGGTCTTTTCCTACTCGTCCGCACTCAACCTCTGCTATGCCATCCTGTTCGGCCGGACCGTGGCCAGCAAAACACCAAAGTGTTGGACGGGACGCTTCCTGATGAACCTCTGGGCCATTTTCTGTCTGCTAGTCCTGTCCAGCTACACGGCTAACTTAGCAGCTGTCATGGTGGGAGAAAAAACATTTGAAGAGGTCTCAGGAATTCATGATGCGAAGGTGAGGTGCTGCACCTGTTTCTCCACTGTTTCTCCATATCTGCTGTTAAAAATGAGTTTATCATGTCATTTTTAATGTTTTTGCCTATTTGTCATATAATTATCATCCTTCATAAAAAGTTCTACAAACCTTTTACATCGTATGAAACTCTTATGAAGAATGGACCAGTAGAACTTGTCATAATTGTTTGTTTAGAGGGTTACAAAGATTTGTTCCTCTTCCTGAAATATTACAATTTTGAGATACAAGTTTTATTCCAACAATGTTGAATTCCTACACAGTTTTGTGAAGATCACTTAATAACACAACTTAGGAAAGATAGCAGTTAGTAAGGTTATACCTCACGGCATAACACTGACATAATCATACCATAAACATGACATGGCAGATGTCAAATACTGCCCTGACAGATTATGTCTATTAATGTAACAGTGTCATGTTAGTACTTCTGGGTTTGATTCATTACTGGATGGCCGAGGGTCCTCCCTGGGCACGTTTCTCCTTTATCCTCGAGATTCCCCCCACTGTCCAAAGACATGCATGTCTTTCGGTGTGTCCGAAAACGCGCACTACCGTCAGTGCACTGAGATTTAGTGGGTAGTGCGCACTGCCTGTCTGGCCGATTTCAGACAGAGTTCTAAGCTCAACTTGATCAAATCTGTGGTTTTGTTCAGTCTGGCTGCGAAGCGTCTCACGGTCGGTCTTGTTGGCTGATTTGTATTCTGTATGTTTAGCGCAGAGTTAGTAATCACAAACAACAACACAAGCAGAGCCTCACTTCAATCAATCACAGCAAGTCAGACCTGACTGTTGGATAAAAACTTATGATATTAAATGCTCCAGTATTACAATACTTTCTAATGCAAATCTGTAAACGAACAGTGTTTACAAATGCCTACATTTACACATTTGCAACTTTTTATATCACCCAAAAAGCAAAAAGGCAGCTCATTATCAAACTAAAAAAGCTTTGGAGCAACAAGGAAAGACCAAAGCGACAATTAAATCAGTCCTGATTGTCCGGTTTCTGCTTTTTCGGAAAATGATCTAGAATCAGTGCCGTAGGTTCGCTTGGTGGGTGTTTGGGTGGGTTCTGGATTTTGAATTGTGCACTGGGAAGAAAAAGCCCTGGATGAAAATCTTAGGAGTTAGAAAATCATTTTTTCTTGCTAGAAATATAGGTGGGTAAAAGAACAAGTACTCAAGTTCAGTAATACTTAAATGCAGTAAAACACAGCCGTTCAAGTACTTGGTCTGAAACCTTGTCTTCATTAAGGTACCGCTTCACCTAAAATAAATCAATTATTCAACCTTACATAATATTCCTGCTAAAGGATGGAAAATTATAGGTGTGCAGTTAGCGCCATGCTAATTACACACCTTTCATTTGGCTGCATGTAGCAGGAACGTTGTGTAAAGTTGAATTCTTTATTTGTTTTAGGTGAAGGGTCACTTCACAGAAGAGAAGCCTTTTGTTAGCCTCGTAGCTTCAGCGCTGAAAGAGCAAACTTCAGACAGCCAATGTGTCGGCGCTGATTGATTTGGGAAAGGGGAGAAATGCGTAAATTAGATTTTTTTGTTTGGCAGAACAGGTACTTTAAAAGAAGCTGTCAGACTCGCTGCCATGATGAATTTCTGCACTTCAATCCTCTCAAAAATGTGATTTATTTTTTTCTTTTTATATATATATGTTTTCTGAAGCAAGTAAATGTGTTTAAAAAAATGAAGAAAAACGAGCAGCAGTGACCTGCTGTGTTCTGTATCTGTGTCTGTTCCGTTGCGAATCTTGCTGTGGGAAGGTCGTCTGGCTACAGTACGGTTTCACCAAAAAACTGAGCGAAGGGTCACAAAAAAATGACCTGACAGTCGGCAATAAATTCCGCCTGACTGGATCTCTTGCTGTGGCTGTTCAATTTGTTAAAGGGTGAAAGTAACAACCATGGCTGAACCCACAGTGATGCAGTACACTCCCCCGGCCACTTTATTAAAAAAACACCTCCCTTGTAGCTCCTCCTTGCTGGCGTTAGAGACTGTAGCCCATCTGTAGATGTGGAAGCTCCTCTAGAACTTCATCAGGGGTCAGTTCCTGAGTTTTTGGTGCTGGACCACTCTGAAACACTCACTCTAGTACAAAACACACTACCATAGTATAATCACGGCTGTGCTGAGAACTGTTCACCATGCTCTTAGGGAGGCTCTCCTTTTGAGTCTCACTATTTCTCAGATCTCAGACAGAATAGTGAGCCTGCATTAATGTATGTCAACTGTTATAGCTTGCTATTAACTGCATATTATTAATGTTATAATATTAATTTAAGCTAATTTAAGCTATTCCACAACCGTATCCTAAATTGGTTAAAGTCACATTATCACGGTGGCGGGGGCTAATACGTTTTATTTACAGAAGCAGAAAGAAAATAGAGTACAAGGGCTCAAAACAAGGACTGAGTTGTCAGGGCAAAACATAAAGCTCTGAAAGACGAAAGACCAACAAAGGAATGAACCAAACACAGGGCTTAAATAGGGAACAGAAATCAGGGGAAACACAAACCAGCTGGGGGAAACCAATGAACTTAATGACACAGACACCGGACAGCAGGAAACCTAGGAACACATGACACAAGGACAGAACATCACGTGACACAAGCACATACCATAATAAAAGTCCCCACAACCCAGAGCATGAACAGAAATGAAACAAAAACAGAACAGCAGCGGCCTCTAAAAAATGACATCATACACAAAAATGCCCAAATGTCTTTTTAGTTAGGTTTTAGAAACAAATAGAAATAACACTATGTTTGAACCTGGAGAATTTTCAGGATAGTTTCCGCCCACAAGTGGGTGGGGAAAACCCGCAGAGGGAGGGGCTCCGGAGAGCGACCAAGCGTTGGCACACCGAGAGAAAGAGCAGCGAGCGTGTAGGAGAACAAACACCGATTCTGATTTATACCCTTCATATTTGCTGATATCAGATTACACTAATACACTCGGAGTTGATCTCATGATCCTAGAGAGGTCAAGAAACTGCCCATAAGGTTGTCAATCTATGTGCCAGATACACTAATACTGGCACCACAAACAAATATCATTGTTACTGTTGTGCTGCGAACAGCCCCACATTCAAATAACACTGGTTAACAATTTTTTTCTGAAGGGTCTGTTTCATTGCAATTCTCGATTCTTAGTCAAGTTTTGCTGATTCAGAAAATCACCTCAGTTTTTCCTTGTTTCAGTGGTTCTAGAGATAAACTAAATTCTCTGTATATTTTTCGTTGTAAGGTTGTTATAATACTACTATTATTTTCATATTAGTCTCACCGTTGCGTGTGTCTCACGCATAAGTAGAACAAAAAACCGTCTGCTGAGCCGCCAAGTTTAGTTTTTTTTTTAAAAATGTTTCTATATAAACCCTTGAAGCTACATGAAAATAAACATTACCACCGGAATCAGCGCAGAGATTGTAGCAGAAACACTAGAAAATGAAACAGATTTTTGGTATAATATCCGGAACACAGCTGTCCTGTGGCCAGAAACTGACTAATGATGAATGAGGTAAAGGGGCTCATACACTGTGGAGCAACATATGGGCTACAGTCTGTAACTTTACGCCTGTATGAACCCTATTATGATGGTAATACTTAAGCCTATGATTAACTGTGATAATTATATTAATGAATGAAAGACTCCTCTTAATTTGCTCAAGTAAAGCATGAGGTAGGAACATTTGCTGTATTCCTTATAATAAAAGGATGACAAGTATTATATATAGGCTCCACGGAGGTGCAGTGGATAGCACTGGTGCCTCAGACCTCCAGGGTTGGGGGTTTGAATCCGGGTCCTGGTGTGTGGAGTGTGCATGTTCTCCTCGTGCTGGTGTGGGTTTCCTCTGGGGTCTCCGGGTTTCTCCCACAGTCCAAAGGCATGCAGTCAGGTGAACTGGGGATTCTAAATTGACCGTGTGCGTGCGCGTGCATGTGCGTGCATGCCTTGTGGCGGGCTGGCACCTCACCCAGGGTGAGTCCCTGCCTCATGCCCATATACCCCGCTATAGACTCTGGGTCCCCGCGACCCTTGGAAGGATTAAGCAGTGACAGAAAATGAATGAATGAAAATATTAATATACTGCAATATTGAGGATACTCACACAACAAGTGCCCTGTTACACACACCCATGTGTAGAGTCCAGCAGAGCTCACCTTTTAAAAATGTCAGCAGAATTAGAGAAGAAGCTCGCAGCGAAGAAAAACAACAAACTGCAGCCCCTGAAGGTGCTGTTGCATCATGATAGACGTTTTTTGTAGGTTTCTGTGAGTATAAAGGGGTGCATTATCTGCTTTCTTTGTTCTCCGGTGAAAATGCACCCAATTTACATTCATTTATAACAAACATGTAACTGTGAAATCTAACCCTGGAAGGTAATTGCAGCCGGTTTAAATCATCACAGTGAGCTTATATAATTGTGCTGAGGAGATCATGTGATAATTGTGATGCTCCTAACTTGCATAGTGGGCCTTTAAGATACAAAGCTGTCAGTAAGTGGAAACACAAGACAGGTGTTTCCAATAAAGTGGCCAGTGTGTGGACGCACAAGCTGGATGTTTCTAATAAAGAGGCCGAAAAGTGGAAGCACAGGGCAAGTGTTTGTATTACAGTGGCCGGAAATGTAAAGTATTGTGCAAAAGTCTTGGGCACCTCTAAAAATGTTTAATACCATTTTTCTAGTGTGTGATAATGTGTCTTTCTGGCCGTAAAGTTAACATTAGAATACAGTAATCCCCCAGTTTTACGCGGATCAGGAGCCGCGGATTCAGTCACATGTGGATTTTTGAGATCCAGACTCATAGATTTATGTGGAAGTCCCCACAATAACGTGGAAACTGCAAATATTCTCCACCTTTTTAAGCTATTACTTGTTGTCATTAAAACAGTGGAGGTTTAATAATTCCTTCTGAAGGGACAGTCAAGGCGGTCAAAGTAGCAGAGCGTGTTAATCGACAGTCAACATCAGGGCAAGCAGTCAGGATTAGTTCTGTGTGTAACAGTAGCTGATACTGTGTGAGCTGGTGAGGAGAACTCAGGTTCAGTTCCAGGTTCCTCCACGGTTCCTCCAGCCGATGTTTGGATGGTGAAACTCCATCAGCAGCTCCTGATTTGGTGGAGGTAACTCAGTGGGTAGGATACTTGCCTCCAGACCAAGAGGTCACGGGTTTGAATCCTACCTTCAGCACCACCACTGGGTCCCTGAGCAAGACCCTTAACCCCAAGTTGCTGCGGGGAGAGACTGCCTCCTGTAGTTAGGGAATGGAAGTCGCTTTGGATAAAAACGTCCGATAAACGCCGTAAATGTAAATTTAATTTAATGAAGGACTGATCGAGCCAAACCAGGTTTCTGATGAAACTACAGTAATACTGGACTTCCACAAGAACTCACTGATACACTGAACATATATTTTCTGTATAACTTCATTTATATATTTATTCTTTTTTAGTTTTATTTAGTATATTTAGTAATATTATTGTGAAAAAAACATAAACTGCTCGTCTAAGTAAATATTACCTTTACAGGTGCCTAAGACTTCTGCACAGTAGTGTATATTGACATTATGCCACTCAAATTGTCTCTTGAGTTTAGAGAAATCCATGTAGTGTCATTCATTCATGGTTCATTTCAGAATCTCTGTGTTCTAGAATGCCCAGCGTGATTCTGAAAGCACGGCTGTAGACCCAGTAGCCCCATGCTTTGGTGTTTTAGTCGAGTGTGTGTGGTGTACGAACTTTAAAAAAAGATTCAATTTAACTTTTTTCAACTTCCATTAACTTTTGTGTCATTTTAGGCAGCGTGAGCAGTAGCATAAATCAGCACATTAATCTCGTATTTCTCTTCTTTAACCTTGGTGTATCCCCTTAATTGAGCTACAGCAAAGATCCTTCTAATTAGAAACCGAGTTACAGGAGGGATATTAAACATAGGGTAATTGAACGGTGCAATGCAATTCGGCATTAATTAAAGTAAATTGTGCTTGTAATATATTATACACTTGTTTTAGTTGAATTTTGCCTTCCTCTCACTGCACTTATAAAGTTTCTCTCAGAGGATCTTCCGCATGTTCTTAGGGTTCCTCCCTTCTCTCTGTTACTCTTTGAGATGTTCCCCATTGAGTCTTGGTTCCTCTTGGTTCTTCCTCATAATTTGATTAGAATCAGAATCAGAAAACGTTATTAATCCCAGAGGAAATTGTTTTATGGAGCCCCCCCTTTGAGTCTTGGTTCCTCTTGGTGTTTCGTTCCCTGCCGTTATTACGTTTCTCCTGTTGTGTCTTGGTTTCCCTCAGAGGTTCTTCCATATGCTCTTAGGGTTCCTCTTCCTCATGCTCTTAAGGAGCTTTTCCTTTTCCTCTTGGTCCCTCCCTGAGTTTCTTCCTCATGCTCTTAGAAGTTTTTTTTCTTTTGAGTCTTGGCTCCTCCTTGAGTTTCTTTTTCACGCTCTTAGGAGGTTTTTCTCTTTGAGGCTTGGTTCCTGTCAGTGTTTCTTCCTCATGCTCTTAGGAAGGTTCTACCTTTGATACTTTGTTCCTCCCTGAATTTCCTCCCCATGCTCATTGGGAAGTTCCCCCTTTGAGCCTTGTTTCCTCTCAGTGTTTCTTCTTCATGCTCTTAGGGAGTCTCTCCCCTTGCGTGTTGGTTCCTCTCAGATGTTCTTCCACATGTTATAGGGCTTCCGTCCAAGCACCATGTCAAACAACAAGGAGGAGAATGTTTAATCTCCATCTCCACCCATTCTGTGTAAGACTGGGGACCAGTGTTCAGTACAGATTTAATCTGGAGGTCCTGAATTGAAAATTCATCTCCTTAAATCTCCTCAGTACAACTTTAGTAGTTTTAGCCAGCGCAGCGGGAGCATTAGCATAAATCAGCACATTAATCTTATTCCTTCTCTTCTCTAACCTTGACGTGTCTCTTTAATTAAGGTCCAATCTGGAACCTTGTAATTAGGAACTCAGTCATATGACGGAGACCAAACAAAGCCGATGTAAAACCTAATAATAACTTGTTATTCCTTCTCGAAACATCCCACATTAATTTAAAACGATGAGAGAAATAATTGAGTACATTTTGCATTATGGGTTCTTTCATTGTGCAACAGACACAACATAATAATGAACTAAAATGATTCCGCTGAAATTACATGACCTTAGAACATATCTGATTGATTATTGCAGGCATGAATCAGGGGAAACTAAAACTCATGTTTTACTGTTGGGTTAGAAGAAAAGCTCTGGATTTTACTCATAGGTTTGTAAGAAGATGGTGGTTGTGATTCCAGAGCACTGAACTTGCATCATAAATCATAATAGTATTCACCAAAGTAGGTGCTCCCAAGATACTGCTAAAAACAAAACAGTGTAAACAGTTGCTTGTGGTATATTTGTGTTTTGTTATTAATAACCTTTAATTGTTGAATGGTTGAATTGAGATGAGTGAAATGTGAGATTCAATGCTGCGTTTATTTGTTTTTAATAACTGAATAACTTTTTTTGTCCCTGTCCTCGTCCTTAGCTCCACCACCCGTCTCTGGGCTTTCGCTTCGGGACGGTTCGGGAGAGCAGCGCTGAGGACTACATGAAGAAAAGCTTCCCTGAGATGCACGAGTACATGAGACGCTTCAACAAACCCACCACACCAGATGGGGTCGCCACTCTCAAGTAAGAGTCCAGTGGACAAGAGTGGAACCAGATGGATGACAAAGGCTCTTGAAATCATTATAATAATATTGCAGCTGAATAGCATTTCAGGGCCGTTCTTAGGCATACGCAAACTACAACCCCCCACTGCCCCCATACCGACCACGACCGACCGCAAGGGGCCCCCAGCGTGGAATATCGCAATCCCCCCTCCCTCCCCCGGACCAACGGCGAGGGGGGCCCCCGGCCAGGACCATGTACCACGCCCACCCCCGGACCGCGTAGGGCCCCCAAGCTGCTGGGAAGGGCCCTGAGTATTTTATTGCTTATGGTGGTTTTTAACCAAAACAAGTAAATGACAGAAGTATTTAAGTGGCAGCTCTGAAAAGAGTTGGTCGATTTCTCTAATTTCTCTAGTGCTCACCAACCCTGGTCCTGGAGATTCACCTTCTTGAGAAGTCTAGTTCCAGCCACAAGCTCCAACACCTGCTGAGGCTAATGAGCTTAAATCCCTGACGGGCTGCAAGGTCGTCATTCTGACTAACTCAAAACATGCTGATTCTACCCCATCACTAATATATTTTATACATTAACATCAATGTACATGTACTTAGTACATATAGGGGGGCTCTACAGGCTGGGTCTGTCGTCCACACAACCAAATTACAGGTGCAGGGTATCATGGAACTTTTTGAGTATCAGTGTACCGTGTAACACCAGTCTCTTAGTGAATCACCACCAAACGTGTTATATATATTTAAGCACAGAATTGTTAGTATAAATTCGTCCTCTTTCTCTCTTACATCCACACAGACTACTGTACTTAGCTTCGGCATTTCTCAAAGTCAGATAGAGCTTCAGCCAATCAGAGGTCAGCAAGAAACAGCAAGGGCAGTCCTGCATGGATACTGGGTTAGGAAGGCGGGACAGAAACAGAACAGTTTACTATCCCACGATCACTTGCAGCAGCAACAGCAGTGGTTTTGCCACAATTTTATTACTATCAAAATATGAATAACACACAAAGGATAAGTAGAAAAATAAATATAAACATTACCAGCAGAGGGAGAGGGTTACACAGAAACTTCAGAGAAAGAGGCTTGTTCTCCCTGAATCTGAATGTATGGATAATGGTAGACCCACATCTGCCGTCGCACGATTACAGAGCCGAGTGTAAATGCAGATTCTCTCAGCACTGCGGATCTTTTCCTAAGTCCTCATGAATTCCTTCAGACCTTTCCTTCACCTCACAATGTTTTCCATCGAGGTGGAAAGCGTTAAGGAAAGGACACAATTTTTTGGTTGATTAGACCGCAGCCTTTGAAGTAAAGGGAGGACATGTGCTGCCTGTCAAAGGTACTATCTCTCCTTCATTTATCCATCCATCCATTCATCCATTCATCCATTCATTCATTCATTCATTTATTTATTTATTTATTTATTCATTTGGTTAGATAATAAATAGATCTCTCTGTCTTTCTCACTTTCTCTCTCTCTCTCTTTCTCTCTCTCTCTGTCTCTCTACCTCCCTCTCTCTGTCTTTCTTGTTTGGTCTCTCTCTCTGTCTCTCTCTCTCTCTTTGTCTCTCTACCTCCCTCTCTCTCTGTCTTTCTTGTTTGGTCTCTCTCCCTTTCTCTCTCTCTCTCTCTCTCTGTCTCCCTCTCTCTCTCTACCTCCCTCTCTCTCTCTCTCTCTCTCTCTCTCACTCCCTCTCTCTCCTAAGCTCTTATCACGAGGAGTCCTGGATGAGAGTTAGCTATCAGCTCAGTGCAGTAAATTAGATATTACCAAAGGGAGAAAAAAGTGAATTACATTCAGATGGCAGATCAAAACTTGGCTGTTATGAGACTTTGTCTGGGTGAGTAAACTTTTCCCGGAAATGACCGAGGACCGCGAGGCAGTGGAGCTCTGGCAGTAGCCACAGTTATTAGGCGTTCAGTAAAAAAAAAAATATCCACAGGAGCAACTGAAACCGCAGAACCCGAGAGAAGAGCATCACACACTCAAGTCATGCGCAGCGCGGTCCCCAGCAAATAAAGAGGGAAAAGGAAGACTTTGATCCATATCTTCAAGAAGGCAGAGAGGGAGTATTGTTCAGTAATTGCAAAGTCCAGCATGGGATGCCCAGGGGCCACTGATCAGAACATTGTGAAGCTTATGATGAAATGAAACAACCAACCCAGCCACCAGAGAAACAGACCGAGTATTTACCCCACACCCCGAAGAGCTCTTATGGATTTACCCTTCATCTTTATATGACAGCTGAACATGCCATGTGGCATTTATATTGCAGGCAGAATAGAGAATGTAACAATAAAAACTGTCCATAGTAATTTAGAACAAATTCTAGAAATATCTATTTTAATATGCTTAAAAATTTATACTTTTTTATACACAATACCAACTACATTTACAAACAAAACGAATCCTGATTGCACATAATGCCAGTCCGCCTCTGGTGTGTGTGTGCGCGTGTGTGCGCATGTATGTGTGTGTGTGTGTGTGTGTGTGTGTGTGCATGTTGGTCATCGTACAATAGATCAGTGTTTGGAAGTGGAGCTTTCTGTGTGTCACTATGTATCACTTAATAAAAGAAGCTCCATGCTGCCTTTATTGTTGGATGCTGGGATTTTTTAAAACTTTTTTAGCAAACATGCCCACAGATCATATTCATATCACCATGGTAACGTTTATTATTGACATATTTCTTGGAACTAACACTAAAATGCCTTTTGACGTACATTCTAATTCATTTGATTCCTAGTTTAACTAGTTCCTAGTTAGATCTTTACACATCAAAACATTATAGTATTAAAGGAGATTACATTGCAGAAATAGACACTTGGTGTGAGGCTCGACAACTTCTATGAAAACGAGATTTTATGAAAAAGAGAAAAACGACAGAGTTTGGAGAGGTGTGCAAAACTATCCCTTTGAGATTTGGTGTGCATTTACCCTGGGGTCTTTGCAGAATCGCTCTCGGCTTTCTAAGAGAGGAATTAGAGGCATCACACAGATCTTGGCTCTCAAACAAACGCAGTGTGAGAGCAGAGAGGAGGCTGGAAGAGGCAGCTGCTCTCGTAATCCTGACACTTGTAAGACTGTCTCCTTCGCCCCTGAGAGAAGCACGACCTGAGCAGCCTCCAGATTGCAAAAGAGGCAGCGGCGGTCGCCCCCCAAATCCTCTAAACCCACCGCGGGAGGCCAAAGGTTCTCTTTAGCAGAGACGGAAAACTCCCCAGAGTACGCAACCCCCTTCCGTCTCTCTCGGGGTATCGCTATCTCGCAATCTCTCGCTGTCTCTCTTTTGCAACCCCCCCAACACACACACACAGCACACACAAACATCTGCATACACACACTCTCAGTAAAGTATTTCTGCACTTTCCCTCCTTTTTATGACTGATGCTGCTTTTTTCCTCTCATGTCAAAACCACCCTGGCTCACTTCTCCTGAGACGTATAACAATGTCAGCATCTTTACTGCTCACATCCTGGGTGAAGAACCTCCACAGTGCCAGAAACCCTGGGCTACTTTTCTGTCAGATTGGTTTCCTCAGCAGGTTTTGTTGTCAGATATTGCCGGATGCCGCTTGTGTAACAGTCCTATCTTCTGGGATCTCGGTTATCCGTCCTGCAGGCACCAAGATGAGATTCCCTAAAGTAAAGAAACTAATTCCTAATTATAGTTTCAATTTTCAATTCCAGAATAAAATAATTAAGTTTCTTCCCCACATTTACTATCTGTCTGTCCTTCATTGCTCTGTTTATCCATCAGCTCTCTCTGCTGAGTTAAAGACCCTGAGCTGTGTGAAAAGCACACAGTGATTACAAGGCTATTATGGAAGAAAACAGACCTTTTTCTAACAGTGAAATCTTAGAAATCTTAAACAAGTGTCAATTTTCCAATAACCAGTACAGCTTAAAGGCCTGGCTGCCAAAATCCAGGTCAAGCTTGAATTTCCAAAGTTGATAAACCTCTGATACCAAATGATGGATAGATGGGTGGATAGGTGGTTGGATGGATGGATGTGTGGTTGGATAAATGGATGGTTTGGTGGATAGTTGGATGGATGGATGTAATTACTGTTAGACTTCTGAAGGCATAAACAAAATTGCACATAGCTGTCTTAGGCTTGGAAACCCTTTTCAAGCTCCCAACACTCATGGCTTTATTCACTTTTGTGTTACTTGCTGTACATGGAGCAGTTTTTAAAGTCACACTCCTGATAGAAGACACCTGATTGAGTGGATGCATGAGATTTCAGGAGCTTCAGGTAGTTCTGATCAGAGCTGGATTATAAAGATTAATATTTTGACGGTAAAGCTGCAGACATTCACTCGACCTCCTTTGTTCAGTGTAAACATTTGGCCTGTAATTAGCCGAAGCTCATTAGCCGTGTGTGTATGTGGTCGTGTGTGTTTGTGAGTGAGTGTGGGTGTGTCTGACCGCTCTGCTCTTGTGTTGAAGGACAGATCCGGCTCAGTTGGACGCCTTCATCATGGATAAAGCTCTGCTGGACTATGAGGTGTCCATAGACGCCGACTGCAAGCTGCTGACCGTGGGCAAGCCCTTCGCCATCGAAGGTAAACGGCGAGTCAGAGCAAATTTGGGAAAAAAATGTACAAAAAGTGTTTTGGGGAAAAGAAACATTGAAATGTATTTGAAACGCCTATTTAATAGAAAATCATATTTTCTTCACTGTTTAAGATAGAAGAACTTGACGTGTAAACACATAAATATACAGTTGTTTATTTATTTATTTTATTCATTTTTGAGAAAGGCACAGAATCATATTTTGCCTTTGTCATACATACATTGCCATGTTCTTATAGGGAAATAAACCAATTAGCCTAAACCACCTGATATAGTGCCCTCATTTGCAGAAACCAGCTCTTACTTGTCAAAGCATGGACTCCACAAGACCTCTGCAGCTGTGCTGATGATATCTGCCATATCAGCAGATCCTTTTTGTCCTGTAAGGCCTCGTCCACACGGACGTTCGAAATGAACGCGCTCTGAACGCCTTTTTTTTTTTGGCGTTTAGTAGCGACGCTCGATCGACGTCAGCAAGGCGTTCGACTGGCGTTAGTCTGATGCCGTTTAACGCCAGCCTGCCGCCCAATCTGTAGTTTGGTGTATTTACCTGTGGGGGCAGTAGTTACTCTGTCCAGAGTGTTTACACGTGTGTCATCTTGGTTTATAGTGTAGTTGAAGAACTTCTGCGGAAATCTTCGCACGTCTTCAAAAAGCAAAAAAAGCGTACCTTTGATCTGACGCTGTTTGTTCCTCTCCTGCCTGCGGCGCCGTATCAGGAGGATTTTTATGCTGGATCAGTGTCTGACATTTTTCGTAAAACGTGGTTTTTCGCAGTTGCCATACAGAATCATGGGACATATTTGGTCCTCCAGAACGTCAACCGAACACCATGTAAATGCCATAGCGACGTTTTCCTCGCGTTCATCTGGATTTTGACGCCAAGAAAACGTTGCATGCAACGTTTATTTGACGCCATCCGAATGCATAGCTGGCCGAACGCCCGCTGAACGCCCGTGTAGACGCTTTGATTTGCTTGAGCAGAAAAACGGGCGCCTGTTAGGGTTGGTCGGTAGAGGCCGCTGCTTTTCTGTTTTGTTTGGGGTCGTGTTTCTGTTGGGGTCGTGTTTCTTACAGACAGTCTTACAGTCATTAGTTACAGGGACAGTCTTACAGTCATTAGTTACAGGGACAGTCTTACAGTCATT
>JBBPDC010170701.1:0-17123 GCA_037974485.1 Hemigrammopetersius urotaenia | reverse complement strand
AATAAAGCTCCACTGTGGATGGATCTCTGCCTGCCTGCCTGTTCTTGGGACCTTCCAGGTAGTTCCGAGTCCGGGTCTTGCGGCCCGGCTCGTGACAAAGGGTAGCAATAAGTATTTGTATTGATCAGTACTTGTTAGTGTTTCTTGCAGGGTACTCTATCTTCAAGAGCATTAGTGCTGATGTTTTGATGTAATATATTTATTTTGAGATGCTTTTGCAGTGTTGTGAAGCGTTTTAATGCAGGTCAAGGTCAAGTCAATTTTACGTATTTTGCATTTTTTTTTTACAAATGATAGGAGATTGTGCAGTTATTGGTAAGTATTTTAAGCATTTTGGACCTAAAATCTACTGTCAAACTGTGTTTCCAACTTTGAAAAATGTTTGTTAGTGACATAGAAGGGAATGTTGCTTCTATAGACCACATAAATCTAAATTAATGTTTGCGCATGAAATGACAAGCACAGGATTTTAAATGCATGTTGCTATAGATCTTCAATACAGCTTTTAAATCACTTTTCATGCACACTACGCTGCACAGTGCTCGCACGAGACCACGCAAACTAAATCGAGAGCCTCAAAAATCGAGAGCTTCAAAAATCTCGATAAATAGGAGGCTATAATCACAAACCAGCTAGAACCACTGACCATACAAAGTAAATGTGGTTAATCATATAAAAGTATCTGAATTGTTTGGTAACCCTAGTTTAGATTTGATGCCATTCACCATATGAAGGTATCACTGGCCTAATCACTAACAACTGTTTTTCACATCTGAAAATGCTGTATTTTTGATATGCCAATACACAAGCATCTGTTTTTGCAATTTTGTAAAACAACAGAATGGAAACATTTTTCCAGGAACCGTTAGAACACTATCAATCTTTATTCTTCCAACCGAAAAAACGAGAGAGGGATCAAACAAATCTCTTGGAAGCATTCTAATAAAAAATGCCATTGGGCAGCCATTTCTTCCTATTACAGGGCCTTCCAAAACTATTTAAGCTGCCACATCAAACTGGAGAGGGACAAAAACGTGTCAGTCTGGAGAGGGGGGAGCGTGTCTGGGGGGAACTGCAGTTGCCCTGGGCAATTCCGATGGAGGGGCCGGGAACTCAAACTGTCTTTAGCTGTCTTTGGAGTCATGTGACAGTATTGATGAACAGAGGCCACAAAGAGACCACATAGCCCTCTGGGATACGACGCAAACTCTGCCCCGGGTAACTCTCGGCCAGAACTCTAAATCAATTTTACCACTTGCTTTAGTGGACCTATTCAAATGACAAACCACATTTGGGAAACAAAAAGAAAGGGGGCTGAAAAAAACAAAAAGTTAGATTTTGCATTTTTCTAATATATACAGGCCTATGACTAAACCCAATACAGCAGATCAAATAACAGAAATAACTTGAGCTACGAACATATGAATTATTTATAAGAACATACTGAGTCCAATCATCTTGAATTCACTAATAGGATATAAGAAAACTTGAGTTAGGTTGAGTTTCTTTTTATATCAAGTAATCAATAATTAAGCAATGCTTTAATTAAAGAATCATAAAATACATGTAAAAAAAAAAGTCTAAGACAATAACAACTCACTGGCTGCCTTCCTTTGTATCTAACTCAGTCTGAATCATTTTAATTCCTTTGATCTTTCAGTAGCATGTGGTCTATTTGTAATGGTTTCCCTGTAGTTACAAAAAAATGCATTTATGATATTTATAAATGTACAATTTATAATAGAATTCATAATAGAAGCCAGTGGACAAGTACTAACACATTTTCCTTTCAACATTGTGTCTTAAGACAACAGGCTTTCTGTATCTTCAGGGAAATAGCTCCATGTTTTTGTCTCAACCATAAGTGATGATTAAAGAAGAGAACCTCACGGGGTAACAGGACTGAACTGGTCCTTGAGGACCAGTTTTGTCTTGCAGGAGAGAGACAGAGCGCTTCCCTTGGGTTTTACCTTGGCTTTCTTCTGCTGGATTTGAGTGATGAGAGTATAACTGTGCTGGAAATCTGTCCTCTGCTGTAATGTCCAACAGAGAGTAACTGGTCCTGATCGCTGTGGACATACATGGAGAGAAAAAGTCTCAGAGAAGGGGAGACACATGGTCATGAACAATAGTATCCCAACCAATATATAGTCACATGAAAGATAAATAAAATTCCACTAGTTAATAAATTACGCATCACTTTGTACACATTATGTATACGTTATACATATAAATCTATATTGTGTATTATATTGTATATTCTATATTACTGTAGATTGTTTTGCTCAGTATATTGTTCATTATACCTTTATTGTTGTTTTATACTCTTTGTGTGCTCGCTCACATACTTGGCCAAAAAAAACGCGATTCTGATCACCCATTTCTATTGAAGCTTGATGGAGACTTCAATAACCTTATTTAAAGACCTACAGACTAAATTACTGGGCTTGTGTTTAATGGCTAAAAGTGTCAGTTCTGTGACAGCTGAAGCATGATGTAATTTAATATAATTAATTACTGATAGTTCATTAAAACAATATGAGATTAATTCAAACAATATAGACAAGTTTCAGCCTTTCAAGTAATACCATGCAAGAAAGTCAAAAGCGTCAAGTGCATATCTAAAAATGAAAAAGTAAGAATTTCATTTTATTTCTGTATTTGCACTTTGTGTGTAACAATGCATTGAAATACTGTGATATCACAATGCAAAAATGTGATAATGGATATTGTGGACATGTGGCAATGCATCATGGAGAGTAACCAATCTATGAATTATAGTAAGTAACAGCATTGTTTGTAGTGACATCTGATGTATCAGCATTGTTTGTAGCAGTACACCAGAGCCAAACATCAATCCAGTCCAGCACATTCATGGAACAAGCTGAGTGGTAATAATACGCTTGCCATGTGACATAGAGCTAATAATGTTTATGGCTGTGTATTGTATTTTACACGCTTTGAGAGCATGTTATGCTTTTAAGTCATTTCTTTCTTTACAAGCTCTAATAAGAGCACAGTAAAAACAGAGCTCATTCTATTTCATGATGTTCATTTATTATGTTTCACTTGTAAGGCAAGTCTCTCCCATTTAAAGACAATCAAACTTCAAGGGATTTAGATTTTTAAAACAAACTTAAAACTGAAGTCTTTGATTTTTAAGACCTTAGTCATGTTCTGTTCAACCCAAATTGTTGCTCTGTTAGGTAATTATTAGGTGTTATTAAAATCTCAGGTAAGCTCTATTTTGACATCCTGACCCACACAGACCTATGCGTTCCTTAAGGACTGAATGACGCAGCCCACATAAATGAGCCCAGCTTCACTTGAGACTTCACTCTGCTAGCTGCTGCTTTGTTAGCTCTTCAAAACAAAGTTGCCAAAATGATCTTAAAGAACCTTATGGAACATTTTTATTTGACTATCCATTTTACATTTTAGGGAACCAATGGTAGTTTATCAATGGCAGGTTCAAGGAACCCAATGCAACCTTGTTTTGTGCCAACATGCAAAGTGTAAACAGCCCTAATCACTTCTCCATGGCCATGACTGCTTCTATACACTTTATTTTTCACATCACCACTCCCTACTTTCTCTATAGAATTCCATAGAATTTATAACATTCCAGTTTCTACATCCATATAGTGCACAGTTTGTCCATTCTGGAATTCTGCACACATGGCTGAAGTGCGAATGAGTCTTTATTAGATATACTATACAGTATTTTGGATGCAGGAGTCTGTCTTTCATGCACTATGCACAATCTAGGGAGTCGAGAGGCATTTGAGACACAGCTTTACTTCTAATTTGTGTTATACCTCTTTCTTAATGGCACACCGCTCCAAGTTTAGTTAAGCATTTACATGCAAGTTCAGCCTTTTTTCAATATCACATCCAATACTGAGTATCGGTTCAGCACACCCCTAATAACTCCAATAAAAATGTTAGCTATTATATGATTGTGGTACAGTCTGTGCCCATAACATGCCAAGAGAACAGTAGAACGGCAGAACAGTAAAACTGTAGAAAGGTAATGAATATGTTACTTGAAATAACCATTTCTAACTGCCTACATCTATCTATACTAATCAGGGCATCAAAGGCAAATATGGCACCGAACTACATCATAAAGGAGTGCTGTCATAGCTTTGGTTATGAAATTAAACATTCAGTTTTTTATAATGTAATACACTAGATTTTCATGACGTCACATTCTAGCAATAAGGACATTTTACAATTTTATTTATTGACACATTTCTAAGTTAGGATGTTACTGGCACTTTATTTGTCTATCAAACTTCACTGGATGTTTTGCCCATAAACCACTCGGATCATCTTAGGGTGTGGGTAAGGCTGCACCAATTAATTCATCCCAAGAAATAGCATTTGATTCAGTGTTCTCCTTAGAACAGGTGCTGAACCAAACAGGATACCATTATATCTCTGAAGGTCATTTGAGAAAATTTCATAAATTCCAAGAAGCATATGCATCCATGGAAAAGAATCAGAGACCGCATCTGGAAGTGTGGGAGTGTGTCTGTGTAAAATGTGCATATCACTATAATTTTATACACTATTAACCGCACTTGATTCAAAAATTCTAACACAAAATGTTTGGAGAATATTTAACAATAATACTTATACATAATTTATTATACCTTGGAAATGCTAAATTATACAGCACTCTTACATTATTTTACAATCACAACAATACAACCAGTGATGTTAAGAGGAGCGTGTGTGTGTGTGTGTGTGTGTGTGTGTGTGTGTTGTGTGTGTGTGTGTGTTGTGTGTGTGTGTGTTGTGTATGTGTGTGTGTGTGTGTGTGTGTGTGACTCTGTTTCATCCCATCAGAAACTGAATCAGGAGTGAAGCTGCTGGAAGCTGCTGGCACGTAGAGAAGCTGCTCTACAAACACTACTGCACTTACAGCACATATGGAGGCATTTCTTCATTTTTACACAGCGCAATAGTTCATAAAAGAATAGCCGTCTGCGCATTTTACACACACACACACACACACACACACACAGCCACAAATTGTACAAACAGAGAACAAAAAAAGGGAAAAGAGGTCTCTTTATTTTTTTAGGTGGCTGTATTTTACCAACTGTCAGTCCATCCACATTTGATCCACATCATCGTCCCAGCAGATCTCTTGGCTGGCTGCGTTTTCTTAGCTGGAAGCTAAAGACCCCAGCCTGTTTGTTGACAGAACATAAAATTTCTCTATTTGAGAGGAAGCAATAGAGACACCCCCCACGCCCCTATCATTTTCTCTATACTAAAACTGTCCTTGGATTTCAATAACATCACATGCAACCGTTTAATGTCTTTGGCAGGGCACTTGCCATTCTCCTCACGGTTAGGATCTTGGATCAAGAGAGTCAGGTTTTATAGTGTAAATCTATATCAATTTTATTTGAGTCCAGCACTGCTTGCTTGTTTTTTCCCCAACTTGTAAATATATCTCCAGCAAATGACCATGTTAGGCAATCATGACAAACATATGAATGTGTGAAAATGTCAACAGATGTCTACAGTGCAATATAAATTGCACATAAAGTTCAGTACTGCATCAAAACACCATGTGGGCCAGTCAGTGTAAGACCCCAAAACACAAAAATTGGTATGATAAAACATGGTATAATAAAATTCATGGCAGTAAAAAATGGATTTATTTCTTTTCTGTTTATTACTTTGCACAAATAAACCTCTACACACGCTATGCCAAATTTGTTTTTGTAGACCTGTATCTTTATAGCTTTCTTACCTACATTTCTGGGTTCAGGCAAAAATGGTCTGAAATGTTAAAACGTTTTAAGAGTTATCCGTCTTTTTGCGTGTACACGCATGCTCACGTGTACAGCAAATCATTCGATCTTCATTTATTATCAGAGCTTGAGACCATGGCATTGCATGAATCAGTGAGATGGTGCTATGGCAAGCGGTCTGCTTTTAAATACTACTCCCAAAAGATATTTCTGTCTTATTACTCTCATGTTTTCATTGTAATGCTATCTGTTACCATGAAAACAAAGAGGATTAAAGTGCAAATAACTACACAGCGGGAGGTGATCAAAAGACTGCTGCATGTTCAATGCATTATTGTTCTTCTTATTTTTATTACCATACTACTCACTATATCACTATATAAGTTTACCATCTGTTTTTGTGTTGAAATGGCATTACATGGAAGAATGCATGACAGAACTCCACAGGAGACTTGCCTCTACTGACCTGGGACTCAACTTAAGATTTGTCTTTAAAACCATTTATCTGGTCAGTGCATTTGACAAAATCCTTAAATGTTGTTTTCTTTTAGAATGAGAAGAAAAAGCTATTTTGAGGCATCTAATGAAATTACTGTATATTACTGTACATCACTGTACTTCCCCCAGCGACCTCATACAAAGGGTTTAGTCACGAACACAGTTGTAGGAAAAGAAAGACTTTCCAGTAGAAAGAATCATTTCAGCCATAATTGGTATCCATTAAGAGACAGGCCAACCATGTGACTTTATCCTAGGATAATTGTTCTTGACTGACTATTGTTGTTCTCCCACTTTACCTGCAGTTTTCGACTACTCTGCTCAGAGAACGTGCCAGAACAACACTGATATGATGTCAGCTGCTCACAGGAATATGTATTCCTTTCTTTTTCCAAAAGAAATGGAAATTGTGGAATTTCCGCAATGCTTGTTCCCCCAAGATATAATAATCATATATAGCCGAATGCCTTAACTAAACGGTGGCGACATCTTTAGCATGACTTCAAATATATTTGACAAACAAAATATAACTTTATGACATTATAACAAAGGTCATAAGATAAGAATCATCCCAATTTCACATTCGTCACTGAAAGCATAAAAATACCCACCATTAAGAAGGATACAACACAGTATTTCACAGTTTCCTTTTTTATCCAAAGCTTTAGGGTATCAAAATGAGTCCTGAATCTGTCCCTTGATAAAAGGAAGTAAATCTCCACTATTAACAGACTGGCTGGGTGAGGCTGATAAAAATAGACGTAAGGCAAATTTGGAAACAGAAGTCTGTGAGAGTCAGCAGTTAGCAGTGCACTGAAGAGTGTGAACTCAACAGAAAAATAAGCCAGAATAGACTGACAAGTACTACAACTACAGCCCCCAGGGAGCATCATGTGACCTACCCTCAAAAAGAGCATGTGATCTACCCTCAAACACACAATTACAACTTGTAATTGGCGAAAAAAGGAAGCTGCCCATCATATTGGTCAAGCTAAAGTTCACTCGAACCCTGTCCGTCCCAACAGCATGTCATCAAACAACAATGCAATCTATACAGCCTGATGACACAAGGTCACACAGCTGTAATTTAAATGGAGTGGGTGAAACAAAGATAATGGCAACGGTTGCGGGGTAGAAGCAAGGGTGACACCAGGGGTGGGCTTAAGGGGCAAGGGGCCCCAGATGCAGTCAGTCACCCAATACATTGTACTTTTTTAGTTTAGCACTACAAGGCCAGTATTGCTAAACATATATATTATGTTTAAATTAAAGAAGAACCCAACTTGAGACTTGCCTCTACTGACTTAGGACTAGTCTGTATTGCCTTGGAACCAATTTAAGACTTGTTTATCCCAATTAATGTGGCACAGTCAGTGTGGTTAAATATGGTACTGGAAAACCACAGAAAAAGACTGTGGGCAAGCAAGCAAAGCAGCAACAAGGAGAAAGAGAAGGAAACAAGGTTCAATATTGGCAATGTAGCAATTTTAAGATTAATATGATACAAAATTTGTGTTGTTTTGCCCTGCGTTTCTTGGGACTTTATGTAAAAGTATAAAGTCCCAAGAAACGCAGGGCAAAACAACACAAATTTTGTATCATATTCAGATTGAGTCCCAGGGAATCTAAACCCATGTTTTCTGTAGGTTAATCTTGGTCTCATGGGCATATAATATAAACAGTAATATATTTAACCTATTGCTGCTTCACAGTTTATGCTGGTCATCCTCTTGTACAGGGGTGTCAAGCTTCAGTCCTGGAGGGCTGGTGTCCAGCACAGTTTGATGGTTCTACTCCTTAAACTCATTCACTAAACCTGGCAAAACGTGCTGGACCACGGCCCTCCAGGATTGGAGTTCGACACCCCTGCTCTAGTACTGTTGGTTGGACATTTTTGGTAAGTTGAGCTGATAAATTGGATGTATCTCACCAGTCTTAGGGCTAATGTGGGTTGATCCACACAGCATTAACAAAACCGCCGGTGTGTCCGAAACCGTTAGTGTGCGATTTTAGTGCGTAGTGCGCTCAGACTGAAAACCAAGCTAAAACTCTGAAAAACTGAAAGTACCCGGATGCTGCACTGAAATCAGCCAGAAAACGCATTTTGACCACGTAGCGGAGGGGGCGGAACAACGTGTTTACGAGTTGGATAATGGCGGCAAACAGTGAAATACAAGCCCAAGCGGAGGCAACCGGCTCGTATAAATGTGAGTAACGTTAATAAAATTATTTTACTGATGTACACTGTGGTAAAACCAGCAGATATTTGGGGGGGGGCTGGAGAATCGCGGGCAAATGTTAGTCCGTCATTTCCGCTAAGTGCAAAATGTTTCGTTTAGGACAGCACTGACCCACAGAAGTGCGCACTACAGAAGGCAGTGCGCAGTGCGCACTAAATCTCAGTGCACTGACGGTAGTGCGTAATTTCAGACACACCTGATCTCTCATGGTTTCTCTATGTTCAGGTCAGAGAAACTCACAGGATGAAAGCTAACAACCAAGTGGAACCAGGAAGCATAACTGATGCCTGTAGCCTCATCTGTCTACCTGCTGTCTGTCCATCCAGCCACACCAGCTGTCCCTGAATACGCATCCAGCAGTAAAGTTAATAAAATTCTGCCACTCCCCATTCACTCGTTGGCTTGCACTCACTTTGAGAGCATGCTTACGTCATCACATTGCTCACTGATTAATCCTTTTCTTCTGCCAGATTTATGAAGTGAATCCTTAACCTTCAGTTTTTTTAGCTTGTCAGAACATAGTTCAGAGCTTCTTTGGTATCCACAAGCATGCAAAAAATTTGACCAAATATCTTGACCAGTAATTCTGTGTTATGTCCATTGTTCCTGTATACTTTTGACATGCTATTTCAAACTTTTCCAACCACGTGGCAGTTGCTATGAAATAACATACTGATGGAAAGGACAGGTCAGTTATCACTTTGTCGAAGGCACTCTGAACTCGGGACCTTCCGTATTCCTTAGCGTTTTTTTCAATGAAGAATTGAAGGATTCGTCCTTCAATGGGATTAAGGATATAAGCCAACCGACGGTGCTGGCTACCCAATCTCTTTACTTTTTGGTTTGCCAAGACAGAACAATCTGTTTCATTAGCATGTGTGATGGACTCTGATTTGTGTCCAAGCCGTGTGGCATCTCGCCCACCTTTCTGGCCAAGAGTGCGCCAGGAAAGGAAGCACATCTGACAAACACACAGCTGGACTCAGTTAGCTACACACCCCGTCCCCTTCCTCTCCAATTCAACCTGCCAATGCACCTCAGTGGAAAGCTGTCCCTCCTGTCAGAGAACATCGAGAGACGAATGCGCCCAGTTGACTCATCTACTGAGAAAGTGCCAGATGCTGATAATGGCAGGCTTGATCTTGTCAAGAACAGCCCCATCCTCATATGGGAGACAAGGGCCTGGAATCATTAACTGATATTAAAAGCCTACAGCGTACAATAGCTGATCAATCATTAGTTAGCACAGTTATTTTATCCATCTTCCAGTGTATCGAGAGTTAAATTTAACCAATGCGTTTGAATTCAAAGGACAGACTTTAAGCTTTTATTTGGGATATTTACATCCACATCTGGTAAACAATGTAGGAACAGGTGCATGTCACTAAGGCTTTGCATTTGGAATTTGCTGAGGTTGACTCTTAAAATGAAGTCATGTCACTGCCAGTAAAGCTGTCATAAGGCTGACGAATAAAAAATACCCATTTGAGAGAAATCAAAAACACTACATGTAGCCAGAAAGAACACAGTTGTGAGCTCATAAACACGATGGACCTGGAAGATCTCAGAACACAACTGTGCTGGATGTACGGATAGGAACTGAATAGATTTTATTCATTATCAACTTCAGGCAGTCAATAACAGCAAATAATTCGCATTTAAGCCTTATTATTATGTTAGGGAGGCAAAATTGGGGGGACGGGCAATGTATAAAAATGGCCGTAATTCCTACAATGTTCACCTAATTTTGTAAATACCCTTAAATCTTTTTTTAATATTCTGTGGTAATATTATAATTATGTCCAAATATTTACAAACTTGATTGTATGTTAATATTGTAACTAGCCTGTCTTGTAGACAGTTTAATTAATCTAACACCTGGAAAAAAATGTACGACGCAAAAAGGCGGCATGTGATTTACCTGTTGGCTCATTTCGTGGCTGTTTTCTTACTACACTCTCATGACCAATTTTTAGATACTGAAGTTCTTTATATTCAAATTAGGGCTATCACAATTGCTTGATTACAATTCAGTTTAAAAGTATGTTTTCAATGACCTGGCTTAGTGATTACTTCACAACTTAAATGATAAGAATGGTGTACACTTGTCATTTTACTGCAGGGTGCTTTCTTGTTCATAAAAAAGAAGCTATTGACTTGCTGCACTCAAAAGAATGTTCAAACTAGAAAAATATTAAAGAATATGTCAGGGGTTCTGCTTACTTAGGAATGTTTAAAT
The DNA here is from genome assembly GCA_037974485.1 of Hemigrammopetersius urotaenia. NCBI lineage: Eukaryota > Metazoa > Chordata > Actinopteri > Characiformes > Alestidae > Hemigrammopetersius > Hemigrammopetersius urotaenia. The sequence continues at coordinate 6,372 of JBBPDC010170701.1, read as the reverse complement.
GTCAAATGAATCAGATATAGCCTCTGTCTTCTCTGTGTTTCCCAAACATATGGGTGAGTGAGAAAGAAACTGTAAAACAACTGAACTTGGATTCTGCTATTTTTATTTGTATAAAGATCGGTTATCACTTAAAAAGTCTTGTATCAAGCCTTTTGAAGAAACTGACAAGATCGCAAAACTGGAGGTGCCTGAAGAGAGTTAGAGAGACTAGGTGTTGACATTATTGACATTATGTTATACAGTGATTATCTCGTTACGACAGCATGCCAAGAAGTGGAACAAATTAGACAACAAGTGAACAGTCAGCTCTTGAGGTTGATGTGTTGGAAGCAGGAAAAATGTTTAAGTGCAAGGGTTTGAGCGACTGCGACAGGGGCTTGATTGATGACTGGGTCAGAAACTACCAAAAGTGGTCCTAGGAAGGATCCAGTGACATGCCGACAAGGTAATGGTGGACAAGCCTCACTGACGCACACGCAAAGACTAGCCTGTCTTGTCCAACCCCCTGCTACTGTAGCATGAAAACTAGGACTGGGCGATTTGGTCTAAAACCAAAATCTCGATTAATTGAACATTGTAACTCGATTACGATTAATGAACGATTATTTTATTTATTTTTATTTTTTTGCCCTCATAATTCACTGACCAGTTTTGTACAGTAAATATGCTCACTTGTGAGAGATTTTTGAATGAAGTGTGCATTACTTGATTTTAAAATAATTGAAGGAAACACACACGATCTACTATCTATATTTTTAAAGGGAAAGTAATTTTCGATCAAAAATCGATCAAAAATGTGATCGATTATAGGTTCTGAATTTCGATTACTTTTCGATTAATCGCCCAGCCCTAATGAAAATGCTAAAGATGTAAAGTCATATATGAACACACCACAGATGTAGTTATTTATGATACACAGATTGTGTAATTCATTATATCTTGAGTCCCCTGTCAGTTTATGTCGGCTAAATATTTGTAGTTGATAGACTAATCTCTGAACACTGATAAAAGAGGCAAAACAAATCATGCAGAGAAACAGATGAACTTCAGTAAGTGAAGCAGAAAAATAATGAGTGTACATACAAGTTAACTCAACCTAATAAAGGGACTCATAAGAGTAAATGCATAATTGCTTTGAAAATAGAACAGCATATTAAAATAATTGTGCAAAACATTGGCTTTCCAATAAAAGTGCATACAGTGCAGATTACAGTTCCCCTGTTAAATTCTGAAGAGAATTGTATTTTATCGCTGCCTATAAAGTAGCACTAAATTGGTTTCATTCCTGAAAAACTGTACCACATACTGCATATTTGAATTATACACAGATGTGATGTGTCCAAAAACATACAGACATAAAGCTTTTAGTTTCCCATAGGTACGAAAAAAGAACCTCTCTATATTACAGTCAGACAAGAAGGCCTTATATGTAATTAGCACAAATTCATATGTCTTTCCAAAAAATTATGGTGATGTCCCCACCAATGTGCAAATATGTGTACTTGGCTGTAGAGTGCAAATTCTCTATAGTGAAAGAGCCACATGTGTAGCATTTTTATTAGGAACTCATGCCCAGTAGTGACATTTAACAGGTTCACCAACCATTAGCACACCCAACAGCGTAATGTACCCACACCTATCAGCGCAAAAGATTTCACTATTAACTTATATCTTAACAAGACAGCTCTCTCAGGTCTCTGTGTGCTTTGTGGTGTGTCAAAATTTTTATCATGCCTAGATTTTAGTGCAAGAGTTAATGTGAGGCCTTCAAATTCCCATTGCTCCCTTATCTGTACAAGTCACAATGGTTGTATGATCGGAGATATTTTATTATGATCTAAGCTAATGCTGTTTATTTTGTCTAAAGAATCATTATCGCTGCAATACCGATATACCGATATAATACTGTTTTTGAGAGCATGACAGTCACAGTTCCATGTAAGCATTATTGTGTATTTGGATAACTGAAGTAAAATTATTATTTTGGCTAGTACTTAACCATTAAAGACACTGATTTACCAGGTTTCATTTTTTCATGACATCTGTGTGAGCTTGTGTACCAAAAATATAGTTCATAATTCATAATCATTCATTCTTACATGACCATTTTCCAATCTCTGTTTATCCCATAGAAATAAGCAGGCTGGGGCTGAAACACTGTGTTATTATTATTATGTATTATTATTATTAATTTATCTGGTACGCAGCAAAATTAAAAATTATCTTTGTCTCTGCCATTTTGGTGGGGGTCGGAGTGTGTGTGTGCACGCAGGTATCTGGGTCTCCGTATGGTTCCGGGGGTGGGGTGGTGCGCGATAGGCTCCATGGGGGCGTGGTGTACGTGTCGGGGTCTGTGCCTCGGGGTGGTTTCAGCGGGGTTGGGGGGTGGGGGGTGTTGCGCAATATGTAGTCACAAATTAGGCATTTGCGCTGTTACAACTGAAAACTGTCAACTGAAATATGGACAGTGTACATTAGGCTTGTCACAGCGTCTTTGGGTGCTTTGAAAAGCGCTTTATAAATTAAATGTATTTTTATTATAAGCCAACTCAGAACAGCACATTGGGGCTAGGAAAGGTCTCGTTGGCCGAGTGCTCGCCCCACGGAGTGACGCGGCTTGGAAAGTCCGTGCTAACGGGACTAACGCACCGGTTCTGTGGGGAGGAGAGCTTCGTCTCCAGCCACGTTCCACAGGTCTCGGGGAGCTGAGGGTCGATGTAAAATTTTGTTCCCCGGCCAATCTACATTTAAAGGTGGTTGCCACTTTTTCCCCCTGGCTCTCTATGGGGGAAAAAAAGTGGCACACACCTTTAAATTAGTCCCGATCCGGCTGTCATGTAAACATTGGGTCCTCCAGGTAGCCGGGGGAGGGGCTGTTCGCCGCAATGCCTGTTGAAAATTGTTGTCGCCTGCTGCCGATTTCCATGAACTGGCAAATGCAAAAGTGGCATTTAAGTATCGATACCAGTGCAAATTGATATCGAACTCAAAACTCGAACTCAAAATTTTAGGATCAGTTAGTGTCTGGGAATTGATTTTTTTTGACAACATTATGTACATGCAACATTCCTTTAACTATTCAGAAATAGACACTTTGTTTACATTCATTATGTAAAATAATATTCTCCCACTCATTCTCTATATACTGCATTGATGCGCTAAAAAAAACAAATAGTCTACATTTCAAATTTCAGGTTTGCACACACTCCACTGAAATCCCCCAGACTGCAGTACAGGAAACTGGCCTTCAGTATATGTTTTTCTTCTCATTCCACACACACTCACAGGCGCACATTCCTTTTGAGCACAATCACCAGGACCTTGCAATGAGGGTTTTGACTGTGACAGCCGTTATGAATTGCGGTCAATAGTTATTGTGAGTTAATTATAGTCAAAGACTGCATTGCTAAAATCTCTGATATTCAGTTAGTCTGCATGGCTGCCTGTAACTTATCAGATTATGTACAGAATTGATACTGAGAATTCTGGGTCTAACCTTGCTGTACCAGTGCACTGAACAGAAAGAGCCCATACAGCATAACTGGCCTTGCTTTCTCTGCGTGGGTAGGATTGCCTTCTCAATCGCCTGTCACTCAGCCCAACACTAGCCAGCATATGCGTCTGTGAGCTGATCTACGAGAATTTGTAGTTAGAGCTCTCTTACACTGACAGTGGTGCAACGTTGTTTTGACTTTTTTGAAACACATACACATACAGCTCTCACCCTCCCAGCGTTAATGGTATCACGTGACAGGGAAAGTCTTCGCTAGTGGATAGAATTGGAGACAACTATGCTATATAGACAAAAGGATTAAGACACACCTGTTTTCCAGGGTTTTGGCTAGGCCCCATACTACAAGTGAAGGGCAATCTTAATGCTGCAGTATACCAAAGACATTTTGAATGCCATGCTTCCAACTTGGACAGATTGGGGAAGAACCTTTTCTATTCCAGCATGATTGTGCCCCAGTGCACAAAGCAAGGTCAATAAAGGCATGGTTGGACGAGACTGATGTGGAAGAACTTGACTGGTCCTGACCTCAACACCAGCATACACCTTTGGGATGAACAGAAATGGAGATTGCGAGCAAACATCAGTGCCCGACCTTTCCACAGAAACACTCCAAAATCTTGTGGAAAGCCTCCCAAGAAGAGTGGAAGCAGTAAAAGCTGCAAAGCCAGTACCAACTCCATATTAGGGCTGCACAATATTAGGAAAACATGCGATATGCGATAATGTTGTTGAGTGTTGCGATGGCGATATCGCATGCGATAAGTAAGTAAAAACTTAGCCTCTATAGTGTTAATGTTTTTCTGCTTTGGATTTGCTGGTAACATAAACTCCAGATGCTGACTAGTTTATGCAGAAAAAAACGAAATGCTAGAACTTACTTAAACAGAGCATTTAATGCCACACATAAAACATTTGAACCATTGAATATTGTTGAAAAAAATCAGAAAATATTTTTTAATCATTTTAAATCTTAAATGTAGATCATTTAAATGTAAACAAAATTTAAATTATAGTAAATTCTTAACTATAACACTAGCACAGAAGATGAAGAAACTGGCCAGTGTTTTTTTTGGTTTTTTTGCCCTCTTCTCTGTGGCTCTGGGTGAATAGTTTTGGAAAAACACCATTTATTGCAGTTCAGTCAGTCTTTCGCGATATGGATATTGTGCATGTTGATATCGCGATGACAGTAAATTTGCGATATATTGTGCAGCCCTACTCCATATTAAAGTCTATGTATTTGAATGCATGTATTTGAGTCTCTGTTGGTGTCATGGTCCCAATACTTTTGTCCATATAGTGTAACTCATACAGAAAATCTGGAATACCCTCCAAAAATATCCTCTCATAAATAGCAAGGCTGGTGTGGCTCCTCCTACCCACAAAGTTTTAACATTTCAGAGGAATGACATCGGTATATGAAGGCTGGATGCCTGGAGCTAGGTGTAAAGCCCATTTCACTTCTTTCTCCCCGCTTCACTTGTGAGGTCGTGTTTACTTCTGTTTCTGTGGCGAGAGTCGGTCTGAGGACTGTTAAATCACATCTTTATTTGTGCTTTGCTGGAGGTTTCATATCACTCTCAATTTTAAAACAACAGACACACATATTATTTGATCGTTTTGCAGTATGTCCTGAGACTTTAAATGTGCAACTGAACAATAATATCTCAAGAATGTGCATCAGGCAATGTGACAATCTAGGAAAGAAGCCAAACTTCAGTGAGACAATTTACCAGGGCAGCACTCAACAAGTCACATCCTTCTGACATTCTTCTCTGCACTCACCAGCTGAGCCCATTCCATCATTACAGTCACCAACAATGCCACAGTCGTATGTGGCAGCGAGTCCAAGAGAGCATAATTGGCCTCTCTCAGGGAGGGAAAGCCTTTTTTCAGCCCCATTCACTCAACACAGACATCTGTGAGTATATAATGGTTATATATAATCATTAAGGGATATACTCTGAGGTGTCTATTATAGATTTCCCGTTCAACCCACATCTAAGCTTCAGTTTTCTTCTAGGAGTGCCAAGTCTTTTTTCAAAGGGCCTGTGTGTGTAGAGCAAGTGTCTAATTTAATTGAAAAACAAACCTGCTCATATAAACGGCATTCCTCACAGCCAGTTACATAAAATGCTTTAGAAATCAGACTGACCAATCAGTGCTTTGTACCCATGGCTGCACTCAAAGCAAATGTGCATCGACATCAGAACAGTTTCCTTACACAGCAATTAAAAATGCAGACCTTAAAAATATAAAGCTGCAGATGGATGACAGGATGAAAAATTGTCCCCATTACACGAGGCAACCACTTCCTTCTACTCTTGTTCTTCTCATGGTCTGAGAAGTTTAAAAAGAAAACATGCAGATATATAAATATACTTCATGGACAAAAGTATTGAGACAGCTGACCATTACACCGATGACTTTAATGACATTGCTTTCAAATACTTTAATATGGAGCTGGTCCCCCTTTTGCAGCTACAACAGCCTCCATTCGACTGTGGGAATTTGAGCCCATTCATTCTATAGAGTATGAGGTCAGGCACTGATGTTGGACGAGAAGGTCTGGCTCACAATCTCCATTCCAATTCATTCCAAAGGTGTTGGGTGGGGTTGAGGTCAGGGCTCTGTATAAGCCAATCAAGTTCTTCCCCACCAAACTTATCCAGCCATGTCTTTATGCACCACAGTCATGCTGGAGGTGAAAAGGTTCTTCCCCAAACTGTGTCCACAAAGTTAGAATCTTGGTGTCCAAAATGTCTTGGTATACTGAAGCATTAAGATTGACCTTCACTGGAAGCCCAAACCCTGAAAAACAGGTGTGTCCCAATACTTTTGTGCATATTATATATATA
>JBBPDC010170691.1:0-17123 GCA_037974485.1 Hemigrammopetersius urotaenia | reverse complement strand
CACACACACACACACACACACACACACACACACACACACACACACACACACACACACACACACACACACACGGGTGCAGAATGTTTAGCTTGGAGCTAAACACAGGAGGAAAGTGAATCTCCAGTAAGACGTTTGTGAGCACTGCAGAGAAATACTTCAGCACAAAATCTAATTCACATACATTTCTGCTGACCCTACAAAACATTTCTGCATAATTCAATTACTGAGAAACAAAGTCATTCTGAGGAGGTTTAGTGTGTAATGGTTTAATACAGAGATTTGGATTTCTTTACAGTGGTAGTGAATGGTACGAGACGTTCCTTGGGGACTATTTTGCCTCACCACACCCTGATTGTATCACTCCACCATAAACAGCCATCCATTAGCTGAACTGCTTATCCTCAACTAGGGGGTGCTGAACCCTATCCTAGTAGTCAATGTTTAGAAACACAGGTTGCCACACACACACACACACACACACGCGCACGCACGCACGCACACACACACACACACACTAAACTGTAGTATCTGGTAGAAACCCACACATAGGGGGCCCTCGGCCGCCTGCCCTGGGAACTGGACCATGTTGCTCTGAGGTGACAGCAGTACTGCCACCACACTGCCCACCACCAAAACTAGAAACATTTAGGCCACATTTTTATTGTAAAACTATCATAAAACTTTATTTCAGGCAACAGACCATGTATTTATACAATTTAATTAAATAACTTTCTGGGAGGGAGATTATAATATCAGACATCTGCTTTTATTTCACCCCCACTGAACAATTCTGACAACAATTTTTTCTAGAACAGAGCTTTTCACATACAAAAAATTGAAAACATTCATAAAATCTGTGAGACCTCCTCCAAACACAAGTGGGTGGGGCAGAGCGATGAGTCTGGAAAGTCCAAATGTTTCATAATGCCCCCAAAATAAAGACCCTAGGACAGTTGCTAAGTGTGTGTCAGATTCTGGGCTACCATATATGTGGGATTCCTTTAAAAATGATGGAACAGTGACACTCGGCAGAGGCCACCAGGTCATATCTCAGACCACCCCCCATCCCCTAAGCTAAACCCAGAGAGCAGTGTTGGAGCAGATGATAGATTCTTCTGTGGATTCTGCAAAGCACTGTTTGTTTATTGCCACTGGAGATATTTTTGCTCTATTGATGTTGATCCTATGTAACCCTTCTTTTTTCTAACAGTGGGTTACAAATACATGTACCGGGACCAAATATGGTCACAAATAGCATGGTTTATTGTGGTCTATTTTAAGCTGGCCTGGCTTATTGGCTTGTTGGCTGTACATTGCAGTTTAAAAGTGTGCATTATTAATAACTAGACTCCTGAAGTTCTGCTGAGATGCTTTGTCACAAATATGAATATTGTTGAGGAGGCTCAGCCACTGACCAGGCTCCTATACCTCCTTTCTTTGCAGTGGTTAAGATGGATGGTGGCTCACCTCTGATCTTGCCCTTGCACACATGTGAGGAGGTGGAGAAACTGCTCAACCACGGCTGTGACGGCGACGGGCCAGGGTCCATGCAGGAAACCGACTGGTGCAGTCTGGCCGGCCTGCTGGGCTACGAAGAGGAGCGCATCGCCTCCTTCAGACAGGAAGAGAGGCCCATCCAGGCATTGTTGTCCGACTGGGCCAGTCAGGAAACGGCCAGCGTGGACACGCTGTGCACAGCCCTTCGAAAGATCAACCGAGAAGATATTGTCCAGAGCATCATGCTGAAGCCTACCGCCACGTCTGCTGTATGAGGGAGATAGACACACACACACACACACACACACACACACACACACACACACACACACACACACACACACACACACACACATACATACTCTTAAGCCATAGTCACTGCGCCAAATCGCATCTGTGATGTATACACTTACTTGGGTGTACAGCCCATTATGCTAACTTGCTAAGAAGTGTTAATACCATACTGCCACAAACCTCCTAAATCTGAACCATGGCTGGACCTTTATTAAATGATGCCAGTATTTGCTACTTCTGTTTGCATGTGACTTTAATTTCAACCCAAAAAGCAACGGCCCACTAGGATATGTCAGATTCCATTATCTGCTGCTCCCTATTATTACGTGTCCTAGACGGCCAGAGTCCAACACGGTTTGGTGATTTTCCAGCCCGTAATGAGAGCAAATATCCCCCCAAAAATGTTTCCAATCCAGTTCTCATCAAAATTGAATTAAAGACTGATCTAATTTATTCCACTGTTTTATTACAGCTTATTTCAAACTCCACATTTGTAGATCAGCCAAGATATTTTGGGATTTCAAACTGTGCTTCGTAAGTTTAGCGCCAAGAGGCCAATGTGATACCACTAGAAGCTTCCAGATTCTCACAGATCTTTTATGTATATGCTTCAGACGTCTGGTTCCTACCACCAGCACTGAGTAGGAACATTGTAGGTTACTTTTTCGAGAAGGATTTCACCTCAAACAATTCCGAATGAGACTGTTAATATCTTAATTTCTTTGAAATATCTGGAATTCTGGAATTCCTCTGTGGACTACCTGAAATGTTTTATTTCCCCTGCATCACAAATACACCCCTGAATTATGACACTCCGGGAATGAGCTGATTTCAGTTTTCAGGTTTTCCAGAGCTGGAAAGTGACCAAAATGTGCTGGACTGTTCTCCAGGCCCCTTGTCCACTGTCTCTTGTAGTCACCTGCCTGTGGCCAGCACACTTCTACATTAACCAGTGACCCATTGCCATACAGCATATAAACAATCATCGGCATCCCCAGTGCAATATTTAACCAGCAATCATCCCAGATGGCTTAGACGTCCGTTTGTGGCAAATTTCTATGTTTCCGTGGTTGAAAACGAACCTAACCAGTGTCTTCTGAAGTCCGCTTTCAATACCTCTTCATCATCTGCCGTGATCTCCAGAGCGCAAGCTTGTTTCTTTATCGCAAGTGTGTTCCTCAGAAGATCCTGAGCATGAAGGACATTCTGTAAAATACATTTGCCAGGTTACTGTTTGCAAATCATTTCCTATAAGCTAAGACAAGCTATTTGAAGAGGAACTTGTCCACATGAGCATGCAGAAAGAACTTTGGTGGAGGGACAGTGTGAAAGAGGATGAGACAGAGTGGGACATGCATGTGCGATAACACTAGTAGGTTTTTATCCAAAATGTCCATGGTGACCAAAGCCATCCACATTGCCTGACCACAGGTATCAGTGTGATCACTGCCGTCTATTCTCATCTATAAGTGCTTATGGCTTTGTTGACTCAGTTCCATCTGAGCGTGGCCGATTCTCATCACCCAAGTTGAAAGACATAACTGTCCTGGTGGTCCATCTGAAAGCTGAGAAGCATTTTTTTCCCCTTTTTCCTTCTCCATGTTTTCCAACAGAAACAGTAAAACGATACTGGTCCATACCTGCTCAGGGTCATCACCATGACAAAAGAGCTTGGTCATGGAGTCTGTGACCTAGATAAAGAGTGACACACACACACACACACACACACACATACACACACACACACACACCAAAGAAACAAGCTACCCACATGCAAAGCGAACTGGCGTCTTATACAGCCAATTCAGGTTGATTGAAAGTGACTTTAATGAGTGGAGGAAACAAGACACCGCAACTAAATAACACAGTTTTGAAGGCATCATGCCATATCCCTCCTTCAACCTTCAAGGCACCACAAACATCTCTAGACGGGTTAATGACGAAGGTACGAGGCACTACTTCAAAGAGTGCCTGAACAAAAATGAGGAACAATCATCCACGGGTCTGTATTTTTCTCAGGGGTCATTTATGTGATGCTGTCCATCTCCAGAGTCCCTTTGTTGTCTCTACACATGTCCGTACAGCAGAGGCCTTATGGTAGCACTAGAGCTAAAAGTAGAAAGGTAACTTGCTGTGGGAAAGGCTGGAGGAAGTGCACATTTTTTTCCATTTTTATTCTAGTAGGAGAGATGTTAACTAGTTGCTGTTAAGCTCAAAACAATTCAATAGCCCGTGGTGAAGCTGGCCTTCTGTGACAGGTGGAGAGGAGTAGGGATGTTGCGGTAGTACTGAGTACTGATTGCTACATTTGCTATTTGATAGATCATCTACTGTTTGGTTAAGTGCCAGGGCTTTCTGCCTCTACATACCAAAGTGACAGATAGCTAGCGACACTTGCAATGCTATCGCTGCTTTGGAAAATGGAGATGGACAGCCAGAAGTAGCACTAAAAAAGGATGTGCGGTGCAACTCCCATGTTTCAGCCTTAGAAAAAGTGCACTGTAACCCACTGCCCTCCTCCCTTAAGTTTCCTGATGAATAAGACATAGTGTAGGGGTTCAGGAGTGCATGGTTCTTTTTCCTTAGTTAATCCCCCAGAAATGTTCTGACAAATCATGACAAAAGCTAAACTGCCATGCATTACTTTTTAAATCACCAGTTCTGTACGTTTCCAATCAGCCAGAGTTGTGGGGTTCATCGCTAGCAATTTGGTAAATACTGCAAAGTTGGCTGTGAAGTTTAAGTGTAGTAATACAATGCAGTAATTAAAGTCCACCTACCTGTGTTGTAGCATTCTGCAATAACTGTCAACTATATTTCAGCTTCCAAAGGAAATATTACCAAATAATAATAATTTTAAAAATCTGCATGATTCCTAGTAGGTCTGATCTGAAATGATACATTGCAAAGAAATGTTTCTTTACAATGGTGAATGGAACCAGGCGCAGACAATACAAATATAGCCATTTTATTTATGTATATGGGATGTTGGTGATGGTAAAATAGCGGAAAATTAAAAAAAAGTTTAATTTGCGGGCTATTTTGCCTTACAACACCCTGGGTTTAGTTTTAACTTCCTAAAACTCTGGTAAAACAGTGTCAGCAATCAGGCAGTACGTTCATAACCATTTAATGTAATGACTTCCTGTACGGGATCTTTTAGAGACAGACGTCTGGTTACATTCACTAACGCTATGAACAATTCGGGAGCTGTCTCTAGAATTGAGTGTTTCACTGCAAACCCACCCGGCACAACTTTGTCTTAATAATTGATTTATGCATCAGTTTGAAAAACAAGTGGAATTCCTCTTCGTAATTCGGGCAAAGCCAGCTTTCACTGAGGCACTGTGACATGGTTTTTCTTTATCATTGCATCTGACTGACTCTTTTGAGCATAATATTGGGATATGCAAACACAATGTGTATTATCTATGAAGGTGTTTTTCCCTTTCTGTAAGAGGGAGGCTGTGTAATTTTCAGTAACACTTTGCTTTATGGGGCAGAATTCATAAGGCCACACAACAGCTTCATAAGCCTGTCATGACAACTGACAAACACCTAGAGCACCATTTCTAAAGGCATATTACAACAAACATCAACAGCTGATGCTTGCTGGAATAAGCCTTTTCAAAGTTTTTGTGTGATTGTCATGGCAGGTTTAGATAGACGTATGTCAGTTGTCATGAAGGGTGTCGGGTGTGGCCTTAAAAATGCTGCTCTACAGTAAAGTGTCATTTTCTTATTAAGAAGTGACATTATGTTCTTTATTGTTTCTTTAAACAGTTTAGACTGTAGCACTTAAAAGTGTAAATATATACTACAGTATCACAAGTGCCTGAGAGAAATGTCAGGTCTATGTTGCACCATTGATTCTGTTTGTATTTTTTGTTAATAATTTGTATTTTTTTATGAGTGTTAAGGCATTTATACTGGTCAATGGCAGACCATAGCCATTTACCCTATTAACATTGTAATCTATCCATCCCCAACATTTGGTCAACTTCGGACAATATCTTTCCACTGGGGCTTAAAAGAGGCAATTCTTTTGTTGCTAATTTTTGGTGATAAAAATATCAGTGGTTGCTACTGCCAAGACCGATTCCACGCACTCGCGGGAATGTGTCTACTGTGAAGGCACACTGCATTCTGACAATCATTAAAAACTAAAAGCCTGTATGTTAAAGGTTCAAGTAGGTTGTACAGGATGGGTGGGGTCATGAATCATGCTCTTAAGAGAGTAACTGGAGTGGAAAGGCAGGGATGGACAAATGGGCAGGAGTCAAATGTAAGAGTCAAAGATGTGTCATTTTGTGGGTGTTATCTTGGGACAGTTTAAACAAAAATGTACAAAGTGAAAACATGAATGTTCCTTGTATTTACTAATATGTACACTGTATTATATTAATGTGAATTCTTAGACTTCCAACATCTGGTTGGATGCAGTTATGAAAGAACAATAAAATGAATAAACTAATGCAAATTGCAACACTATGTTCATGTGTAAAGGTTCTTTTTTTATTTTAAATGATAGGTCTACAAGCCTTGGCCCAAGAACACACTGGTGTGTGTGTGTGTGGTGGGGGGGGTGTTCTGTAACCCAGGGGGTGCATGTGAACTAATGATTTTCAAAAGTGGTGGCAGCCTGTCTTCGGCCAGGAGACCAAAAGGGCATAAACAGCCACTCTCTCTCTCTGAGTGGGTAGGATTGTATTCCCCACTCAGCACCCTCCATCCCCCAGGACCGCTTCCAATCACTCAACACAATGGACAACTTAGAGACTTAGCACAACTGGGTGGGTAGGGTGGGCCTCCGTCTCCCCATCACTCAGTATGGTGCTAGCCAGTGCTGATGTTTGCTTCGAGTGCTGGTGGTGGTGTGTGACTGGGAGAGTGTGGTACAAAAAAGTGCAGTGCAAAAAAAAAAAGTAATCTTAGCAACTAGTAAAACATATAGAAAATATATTGTAAATAATATATACACAGCACTTGCCTCTGGACCAAAAAGTCATGGGTTTGAATCCTAACTTCAGTACACCACCACTGGGTTCCTGAGCAAGACCCTTAACCCTAAGTTGCTACAGTTAGGGAATGGAAGTCACTTTCTGATAAATGCAGTATATGTAAGTATTTACAGCTCATTTTCAGTTTAATTTTCTTTTTTCATACATTGCTAATGTGTAGCAGTGGCAAAAATATGACATAGGTACAGCTGCACAACCAAACACAACCAATGTTTAAAGTTTTTTGGAGGTGGCATGGAGTTTGAGGAATGCTATAGACTGCTGGTTTACACATGATTAAATTTACACGTTTAATCATTCCACAGGGTAGTGCAATGCACCAACTTTTATGGACATGTCCATATTCAAAAAACCTTCGCAGAGGTCACACATGAAAATACACCTCATTGAAAGAAGACACCAACCCTGTAGCTTTAGTTCATGTAGACACCAAGTGAAATGAAGTACTAACTCAGTACAGTCCAATGTCCGCTAGAAACACAAAAGACATTTGATGTCCTACTGTGATGCAAAACTCATTAAATGTTTGGATATTTTGTATCCACAAAACCACTGTAAAAACATTATAGATCTCCCAGAAATCCCTGATAGGTGGAGCTACCAGGTACATGTCCTCATTGCCCTTGATTACACTACCCTGTCTGCTGGGTAGAGGTGATCCATACAGGTTTTCTCATGCATCTCGTTTGTTACATGCTCCCGATATGCCTCACTAACCGACCACAGTATGTGAGAACTCAGGGCTGGCTGTTGTGACTTCTCTCACACCACCACCAACTACTTCCTGCAGAAGTTCTCTGATGACTCTGCGATAGTCGGCCTCATCACTGATGGAGATGACAGGCAGTACAGAAAACTGACATGGGACTTTGTGGATTGGTGCCAGCAGAACAACCTCCAGAACAGCAGTGGAAAAACCAAGGATCTGGTGGTCGACTTCCGCAGGCACAAACATCCTCCACTGCAAGCACTGAACATCCAGGGTCTGGACACTGAGACGGTGTAGAGCTACAGGTACCTTGGTGTTCATCTGAACACCAAACTGGACTGGACTCACAACTCAAATGCTCTCTACAAAAAAGGACAGAGCTGGCTGTACCTGCGGCGGAGGCTCAGGTCTTTTGGTGTGCAGGGGCGACTCCCGAGGACCTTTTATGACTCTGTGTTGGCATCAGCCTTCTTTTATGGAATGGTCTATTCCATAAAAGTGGCGGTGGCGTAGTGGGTAGTGGGTAGGATACTTACCTCTAGACCAAGAGGTCATGGGTTCGAATCCTACCTTCAGCACACCACCACTGGGTCCCTGAGCAAGACCCTTAACCACAAGTTGTTCCAGGGAGACTGTCCCCTGTAGTTAGGGAATGGAAGTCGCTTTGGATAAAAGCGTCTGATAAAGAGTCTGAACAGGCTGATCCGGAGGGCCAGCTCTTTTCTACAATGCCCTCTGGACCCAGTGGAGGTTGTGAGTGACAGGAGAATGGTGTCTAAGTTGTCACCCTGTTGAACAACATCACCCACCCCATGCAGGAGACTCTGACAGCACTGAGCTCCTTCAGTGGCAGGCTGCGGCACCCACGATGTGGGACGGAGGAATTCCAACCACTGTCAGACTCCACAACAAAGATCTTGCAGATGACCACACATGCACAGACTAACAAACATACAGTAGTTTGCAGTATTACTTGAGTGCAAGTTTTGGTTGGGCAAAATGTGCAATTTAAATTTGTGCAATTCTTCTGATACATTACTACTGTTTTTGTCAATGCCTGTCACTCCGTTGTGTACCTGTGTGTGTATGTGTGAATGTATATTCATAGTGTTCTTATTTTTTTGTGTATTCACTCTGTACATGCATATACTCATTGTGTACATATCTAAGTTTACATATAGATTACATATAGTTTACACATATTTACATATATTTAACAATACACATGTCCATATTTTATATTTCTAGATTGTATAGTGTACATTTTATACTGTCCTGTACAGTATTTTATTATATTCTATTGTTTTTCATTTTTGTTGCTCTAAACTTTGCTCATCTTATCATATCTTTATGCCTGGGACTACACTGTTTGCCTGTTCTGTGACCTGTGCTATGGACTATAAAGCCCTAATATATATACATTTTGCTGCCTCAGGCAATAGGAATATCACATGTGCCAACCATAGAAACAGTACCATTTTTAAATTAAAAACTGCCCCTAAATGTGTGCATGACTAGATGTATGTGTCTGCTTTCCTGTGTAGCCTGTTTGCAGTTTCATTTTGTTGCTTGCTGTTACATTTGTAAATGTGCTGGGCATACTGTACATGTAAATGCCCCCCCAAACGCCATCAGGATGCCTACAGGACTGGAAGGGAACTGAATATTCTAGAATAGGGAAAAAACAAACCTGAAAATTTCCTCAGTCCATCTGGAATCATAGAGGGTATCCTAATGAGCACTAAGTTCCCACATTCTGCACGTACAAAAATGTGCAGTTTTCCCCCAGTGGACATGTCTCATAGGATTTTGCCTGATGTATGACAGGATCCTGCCATAGTCCTGTAGTGTTAGAGTCCAATATTATTTAGTTACAAAACAAAAAAAGCCCCCACCCCCATTGCTTTCAGTGTATTAAAAAATTGCACGCATCCTCATTACTGCTATGTCTCAACTTTCTTGGCGCTCTGATGTAAGCTAAAGGTTGAAATATATTAAAACAGTGAGGCTGTGCATTACAGTGACTTCATCACAGGGTTAGGTTCGATGCAGCTAATGGTGTGTCAGACAAAATAAAATATAATAAAATACACTAAATTAAAGCTATTAATAATAATTGATAAATAAATTCAATAGATTATGGCATGTTGCTGCAACCATGAACACAAACCTTGCAGTGATTTCATAGTTGTTTTACCTTTGTTGTCTATAATAATAAACATACAATACTGTATCAACGTTTTGTGCTAAAAAACATTGCTTTATGAGTAGTTTTATTCACTAGACACTCATTTCCATTAGTGCCCAAATGTGATTTCCAGTGTTATATTAGCACTAACCAATGGCTCTTTACACACACTGGACATCCCAAATGATATTTACTCTCAACATAGTGTGGAAATGAACTAACTGGTCCCAGATAGTGGCCCTAGATATGCCTAATAAATAGCATTTGGGATGCAACCACATTTGCTCAATTCCATACTGGACAAACAGCACAGAAGCCAGAATTGTATAACTCTTGGTGCATTCCATTTGAACTTGAAAGTCAGAATTGGTCTGGTCTGCCCAGTGAAGTCAGATTTTCAACTATCCATTAACAGTGATACATATATATTGTATGTTTATTTTTATTGAACACAGTGGCAAAAAATGATGAAATCAATGCAATTTTTGTCTATATTTATTCATTGATTATTAATAACTTAAATACTTAAATGTTTATATATTTTTATATTGTCTGACATATTTTTGTCACATTGTACCTAAACCTTACTCATGATAAATTCACTGCAAACAAATTATATTACTAACAATGGCTGAAAACCTGGCTTGTCTTACTGGAATGCAGTCTTACTGGACTTGTTTTACTGGAACACGGTCAATGACCATACTATGTTGCGAAAGAGACATTTGAGACTTAGTTCGGGTTTAATGCTATTTTAACTACATCATGGACATATAAAGTGAGTAAGGCTCCCTTTATATTTGAACAACATTCTTTAGTTTCCTGTATTGCAGAACTGTTTAGCCTGCTGTATCTCTTTTAGCCTGTTAGTAAGATGATTGGCCTTGTTCTAGCCGCTGTGCCTCAGGCATTTTTCAACAATGTACTTACACTTTCCTGCCTTGCAAGTCATGAAACTGTATCGTGTTGTGTGTCAATGATCCAATGACTAACTCACAATGTGATGAAGTTCTATTTCCTTATAGCAGATGAGTAAGCAGAAATACTCCAAAGAAAATGTTGAAAACAAAACGTTTGCATATTGATGAAGATTTGTCCACATTTAGGTGGGCTATTTGTACATAAGTTCAAGTTAGTATTAAGATGTTTTGAGAACACAATCTCCAGACTGTCCAGTTAGTGCACTTTGGTTAGCTAAAGTTTTACCATTAGCATCGTGTTAGTGTGTCAGCAAACCCAATATACACAAACATAGCACTTTAAAACGACTTAAACAGCCAGCAAGATTACAAGTCATCAAATTCCGGTGATCTGGGCATGAAAACAACCCTTTGTGACGAAGACATGCTGAAGAATCTCCAGACGGCTGCTAACACTGAGCTGACCTCTGGTTCTCATAGCTCTGGCGATGCCTCTGAGGGATTTGGGAGTATAAGGAGAGGTGTTGACACTGAAGACCTTTCAGTCCCTGGATGATCCTGGATCTCAGGGTCAATAATAAGGTCTCCTCTCAGCAGACTAGAGCAGTGTGTGTGTGTGATAGAGAGAAAGAGAGAGTTAGTGATACACCAAATTGCACCTGATTTCTCTATATTCATTCTCCGCTCTTTATTTTCTCAGCCCATTTTTAGTCTACTCTCATTGTTCCCCCTCATGTCTCCTCTTCTTCTTGGCCCTGCTCTCTCCATCCTCACATTTCCTTCTCTTTCCTTCACTCATTGTTTGTCCCCAAACCTCTGATCTTTTCACAGGTCTATGTGTGTGTGTGTGTTCTGGATGTACAGGCCTTATTAAGCAATGCACGATGGGATACTGTAGACCAGACCAGTAAGAGGATATGTGTGTTCAAAAGAAAGAGAGCTTGAGAGGGAGAGAGGATGAGTGAGAGTGAGAAAGAAAGGGAGGAATAAGAAGAAAGGGAGGAAAAAATGGAGGAAGAGAAAGAAAAAGAGAGAAGGAAGTAGAGAGAAAAAGAAGGGTGGAAAGAGGGAGAAAGGGAAGACAGAGAGAATGAAAAGAGAGAAAAAAGGGAGTATAGAGATAAATAAGGAAGGAAAGTGAGGGCAGAGAAACAAAGAGACAGGAAAAAGGGAGAAAAGAGAGAAAGAAAATGGAGGAAAGAGAGAGAGAGAAAAGGAAGGAGAGGGAGAAAGAGAAAGTAAGAGAGACAGATAGAGAAAGGGAGACAGAGTTGGAGGAAGAGACCATTCTACTGTGGCACAGCATTCACAGGAGCGTTATTAGCACTCTTAATGTAAGATTTTTTGATTTGCTCATTTCTTCAGACATGTTCATCTGTTCCTCGTCATCTGTCAGTTATTTTCGCTGAGGAGGAAGAGGGAAATCACTGGGGGCCTGTGCTTTCCTGCTGTTTTGCAATCGGTGTACTCCTTCCAGTCAGCAGCTGCTTTGCATATGTCAAATAACCTCAAAGGACCCAAAGTCATTAGCATCTAATGTCTTTTAACAAAATCTTTTCGCCAGTCTTGCTCAACACTAAGCATAGATATCTTGTGTTATGTCAGGAAATGATTTTACCCTGTTGGGCCCTGCGGGGGTGTGGGGGGGTTCAAAAGGCCCATCCTTCTTCTTTTTTGCACTTATGATGCCTTTACTGTTTTATGTACCAAAAGCAATCAAATTGTTTGTTACACACAATTTTCCAAACCTCTCTTCACCTCTTCAGTTTCAACAATCTGTTTTGGTTACTGCACCCTTAAGACCCATTTGTAAATGACCTATGTTCTAACTGGCTATGACCTATATTCTTGTACCATGCCTCACTCAAAAAGAAGTTCAGGCCAAAACACTCCTTTTTTTTTTACCACATCACAACATTGCAGTTTTTCACTATGCGTGGGTGCTCTTGGAACCATACTCTTATGGAGAAAAGTATTGGGACACTATTACACAAAAATACATAGACCTTAGGATTTACACTGTTTACAGCTATAATGGCTTTCACTCTTCTTAGAAGGCTTTTTACAAGATTTTGAAGTTTCTGTGGGAATTTGTGCCCATTCATTGTGTAAGGTCACACACTGATGTTGGATGAGATTGCCATCCCAATACTTGTTCCAATGAGTCCCAATACTTTTGTCCATATAATTTATGCAAATGTACTGTACCAACACCACAAAAACATGTTGTTTCCATGTTTGGGCTGTGTGGACTGAGGCATGAATGGGTGGTTTGAAAAACAGCTTCCCATGACACTGGCCTTTTAATACAACATATTGAAGCTGCTGCAGATTTTGATCAGGCCAAACCTCCACTTGCTTGGGACATTGAATTTACTGTTCAACATGTGGTTACACCGCTCACATAGCTGGGCCTTTTGGCTAGCATGTGATCACTTGGGTACATTAAATATTTGTGGTCAGAAACCCAACAATGAAAGTCTTAATTGTGCACAGCACCCTTGGGTTATCCTGCTTTGGTGGGATATGTTCTTTTCATCTAAGGCCGTCTTTAGCTTCCATTTTAAAACTTGTTTTGGGGAAAAGCCACTAAAAAAGGGTTTTAAAGGCTTGCAGCATTTTTTCAGACCATGTTTTTACTTTTTGGAGAAGGAAAATGCCAGCCTGGAAATCTGAGTGGCAGCTCGACCATATGGCACACAGTAAGATGCAATTCCACCATCCTGGCATTACATAAAGGAATGCTCTAAAGTCCTCTGCTGCATCTGTAACATACCATTCATCGGTGAATGGGTTAAATGCAGAGAAAGTGTTTCACATTGTTCACACTGTGTGCTGTGCAGTGGTGTGTAGGGCGCCCCTTTACTTTTACTTCACCTTACAAATATCAGTTACAACCCTAAAGAATAGGAAATCTTTCCACACCCTAAAGTTAAAGTCTCGCAGCTAAACGTATGTTTTTATAGCATGTCATTATAAAACTACAACTATTACATTGTAAATCTACAGACACAGTCTGTCACATCTGCAGTATTGCAAAATAGGCAAGACTAAGGCTGGTCGATAAATTGATGAAAAAAGTGCCATGTTGGTGAGCTTGCAAGCTAGCTATGTCACTAAACATTAACAGCAGCAACACAAAGAGGAACATTATATTAGAAAAAAAACATGTAGCCGTACTAGTTACAGTCTGACTCCAGACTGACTGTGTATTACACAGTCTGCCTTTCATATGTTTGTTTATAGCTAGTGAGTAAAAAATAAATGGGTTTAGATTAAGCTTTTGTTGTTGTAATTGTAATTACAGAATGATTTTTCAATTAGTACAGACATATGCATTTATTTACAGAACAGCATTTTCAGTAATGTGATATTTTAAAATGGTGTTCCAGTTACAGCCCTTTCTAACAGTGAATTTGTTCATTCATGAGGGCCAATAACCAATGAGCTCCCAGTAGCCAGAATGTCAACCAGTCAGCACTCAGAAGCCAATTCCTGTGTGAAATTACCCCATTAATAACGCAATAAAGCATCGGGGTCCAGTTCTGGTTATGGATGGCCAGCAATGTCGTAATTCAGCACCTGCCTGTTGTGTGGTAACAATCAACGTATTTTCTGTTCCTTTCTAAGAACTGGAAGGACTTCTCCCATCACACGATACTACCAATACTAGAAAGGTAAAGGTGACAACATGCTGCTCAACATTACATTTACCAGACGCTTTTATCCAAAGCGACCCTAACTACAGGGGACAGTCTCCCTGGAGCAACTTAGAATTAAGAGTCTTGCTCAGGGACCCATTGGTGGCATGCTGAAGGTAGGATTCGAACCCATGATCTCATGGTCCAGAGGCAAGTATCCTACCCACTGAGCTACCTCCACCCTCTCAATATGCATGGAGGAGAACACTAACTGACGCTAGCTAACAGACGCTCAAGCTGGACAGCACATTTTGAGTAATGGGGGAGAAAGAGGGTCATTATATTACGCTTCTGGACTCTTATGTGTACGTTTACATTTACGGCATTTATCAGATGCCCTTATCCAGAGCGACATTCATCAGTGCTTTAGGAGACCACACCTGTTCTTCATACCTGTAAAGCTACATTGAAATTAACATCTGCTTTTTACCAAGATACTGCTACTTAAGTTACACACCTTAACAACCCTGTCAAAGACAAAAACAAGTTAGTGGTTAATACACAAGTAAAGATAAACAGTTAAGAGGGTACGTGCCTGAGGGATTTATAAAGGTATAGGAAAACATATATAAGAGATAAGCTAGAGTACAGGATAGTCAGCAAGATGCTTCTTAAAGAGGTGGGTCTTCAGACGACGCTTGAAGAGGTGAAGGACTCCACAGATCTGATTGCAATAGGGAGTTCATTCCACCACTGGGGGGCCACCACTTGATGCATGTCTTCCGCCTCTTTTGAGCAATGGAGGTTCAAGACGAGCAATCCTTGAAACTCTGAGAGTGAAACACTGCTTGGTCAGTGCAGAGAATTTATGAAGATTGAAGACTAACCTGCATTCTGAATCAGCTGGTCTTGTTACCTTCAGTGGAAGTCCAGCCAGTAGAGAGATGCAGTGGCTTTGGAGAGTTGCAGTGGGTTTGGAGATGACCAGAGACTGTGTGTAACGAGTAACTGTGTGGCTTCAGTGGTGAGAAAGGGTTGGTTTCTTCTGATGTTGCACAGAAGGTGTCCTGGAGAGGTGGTCAATGTGCGACAGGAATGACAATTCTTCATCTAGCATGAAACCAAGATTTCTTACCTTTTTTAAGGGGACGATAACACATTATATTGCTCTTCTGAACTCTTATGCATGATAATCAAACATGCAATCTCCCAATGATAGGGCCCATGCTTAGATGGTTGCATCACTCAGGATCTCCTTTAAATTACAGCCTGTGGAAAACAAAAGAAGTGCAGCAAATACACATGAACCCTTTAAAGTAACACAATCTATATAAGCCTTTTACAATAACTGTCATCTCTGGTTCCATGTGCTGAATTCATGAGGCCTAACTCAGCGGTAATGTAAAGTGGCCCCTTATAGTCACACATGAGCACAGCACACCATACAGTGTGAACAATGTGAAATTCTTTCTCTGCATTTAACCCATTCACCAAGTGAAACAGTTGGCTGCCACCAATAAGGGATACCCAGGGTGCAGTGTGTGGGGACGGTGCCTTGCTCAAGGATACATCAGTGAGGACACTAGCAGTGTTAGAATTCAAACCCACAACCTTCTAATTGCAGGGGCAACTTCCTAATCACCAGGCCACCAGCTGCCTCAAAAAATCTAGTTCAGTTCTTGCTTTGACCAGTGACTGAGTGTAAGAACTACCAGAAATCAGCCATGAAGTAAAGATGGCATTTGCTACCATCATACATCTTTAAATTGGAATGAAACTCTCCTAAGACATTTCCTGGCTCACTGATGTCTTTATGAACATGATGGTAACAAAGTAATGTTTAAACTCACTGACACTACTGACATTGACTGCTGATGTTGCTTAGTGCTAAACACTGCGATGAAAAATTGCATAGAAATGCTAAGTGGATATTCGCTGATTCAACATAAGACAATAGGGAAAACATTAACAATGCTCTGTTAACACATTCACTACATACATTGTTGGGATCTTTCGGATCTGCTGTACATAAAGCCTGGGAAAGTGATTTTGAGTGGAAATTATGAAGTTGTCCAATGGGAGAGATGAATCCTCACAGGGCTACAGCACTGGGACTCTTCACTTTCATCACTCGTTCTCCAATATTTGCTTTTGGGTCCCATGCTGGGTTCCTCTCTCAGCAAGTCAACACTCATAACTCTTAAAGCAACAAAATATAAGGAAATACAGCTCCACCACATTGGCTGTAGAGCTAAATCACCAGGAGGAAGCTGGATCTTTCATGAAAAAAGAGCATACCAAAGGGCAACTCTAAGATGATGGATCTCCCTCCCAAGCATCTTCAGTTAGTAGTTACAAAAACAACTTCTAAGGAAGAGTTCTGGTGATTTTTCAAACGTTCAGAACGAATAAATGAATATGATGCAAACAAAGTAATTTTGAATCAATTGGTGTGAAACACTTACTGAATGGAACTCAAAAGCTCTTTCACAGAAAGTTACTGGTTATGAATGTGCTGCCTCATGCCTGAGTTAATATATAGTGTTAGACCAGTTTTGGTCTAAATCATTTTGTTTGAAACCCATTCATAGTGGTAGGATATATGCATGGTATTATGAGGCAATATGTTTGCCAAAGAACCTGATTTAATTCAGATTTGTCACTATTGGGTCATTCTATGAAACCGGTGCCATTTGCGTCCGGTTCATTTCATGGCCTATCAAAAATACCAGAAATTGTCAAAATGTATTTCAAAGGATCAAAACTGTTAATAAAAGTGTTGTGAATTACATAATGCATATCTCAATGTCCTTGTAAATATTAAAACTACACTTTTTAGTCATTTTTACCATA
>JBBPDC010170681.1:0-17124 GCA_037974485.1 Hemigrammopetersius urotaenia | reverse complement strand
TAGATAGATAGATAGATAGATAGATAGATAGATAGATAGATAGATAGATAGATAGATAGATAGATAGATAGAATAAATAGAAGAATAAATACAATAAATATCTAAAATAAATATTAGAATAAATACGAATAAGCAGAGTGGTGTTATCTGAGGTGTTGGCTTAAACATTTCCAGACCTCTCCTCTAGGAAGCCCAGTTTTTACAAAAAATACCATCCAACACCTCGTCCAGCCGGTCAGCCCTGCAGGTCTTTAATCAGGGTCTGCTGGTGGAACGGAACAGATCCATTAGATGACTGGAGTGTGTGATGTCTAACTGCTGCCAGGCCAATAAAAACAAACACTTCAGCGTGAGAGTATTACAAGATGTTATGGCATAATCTGAAATCAACATTTCATAATTATGACAAATGATCTGGTTATTATTACAGTGTATGTCATAAAAGCATTATAATTATGAGATAGAATGTCTTGTAAGTAAGAGAAAGTGCCATTATTACAAGACAGGATGTCGTAAAGATGACACATGGACACAATTATTAGTGTTTTGTGTCCTGTAATAAAACACTAATAGTTAAAATGACATGCAGCTCTTATTTTCACAATAATGAAATATTGCTGTTTATATACAATGTTAATTTCACAATAACAAAAAACCAAATGTACTGAAGGGTGTATTTTATATTTAGCAGAAATATTGCCACACTAGGAGTGTGAGCTGTCATTCATTCTCTGACACTCTGACTGTCTTTTCATAAATCACAGTAGGTCTGTGTCATTGTTGTCCTTCATTTGGATGTTCTTGTATGATCTCCTTCTCTAGGTTTAACTGTGCTTAAAACCTCCAGCTCTCTTACCTAACATGCAACAGCCATGTCTGTGCTTGAACCCTGTCATGGTTCCTTGGCAGTTCTGTCAAGCTTACTAATGAAAGGCCTTCTGACAGAAAGCCTTGGGTGTGTCCACTTCTGCTGCCCCACCTCTGAATCCTTTGAACTGAGGGACCGGACCTCCAAGACTTCTGCAGAAACTAACATGTCCAAGCAAGCAACGATAAACATGAGCACATAGATACGCTTTCCTCTGTTTATCTTATTAAAAAAACAATTAAGTCAGGAAGCAGCTTGGCAGGAGAAGCGCGTCCGGGCAATCTGGCCACGGTAGAGATGATGTCATAAAACTAACAACCAGCAACATGCCACCAGTGATGTAATTCAACACTGGATTCTTCTTTCCTTCACAGAGGAGCCCGGCGTGTAACTTAACAGCAGTCAGTGGTGTAACAGTAATGAAATAACAGCACATAAAGCACTTAAGAACAGATTACATCATGGTATTTATTACCCTCCACAGTAACCCTGCGGAACACGAGCAGCACAGATCCATGCCTGCAGTACAACAAATGGTAAATCGTCATCATACCGGAAGACTACTCCTTATATGGAAGTTCCCCAGGTTCATGTTGATACTCAGAGCGTCAGACATCATGCTGAGTTTTGTTTGGTGTTCCTTTGTCAGTTATTGTAATTAAAAAACATGTAATAATAATGACCACTACTGGATTTCTAAAAAATGGCATCATGCGCATATTTCCATAAAGAGCAAAAATGCCCAAATTTCTTTTATTTTAGGTCTTAGAAATGGGAAAAAACTCAAGATCTTTAAACCGGGGAGAGCTTTCAGCATAGTCTCTGCCCACAAGCGGGTGGGGAAAAGCCACAGAGGGAGGGGCTCCGGAGAGCGGCCGAGTGCCAGCGCGCCGTGAGAAAGAGCAGCAAACGGAGAGCGTGTAGGAGAACAAACACCAGCTCTGGACTGTTTTACATCGGTTATATTTACTGAAATAAGTGTTTACTGATGCACTCTGAGTTCTAAAGGTTAAACCCTTTCATTATTGCTGTGCCAGGTTTCCCAATGATTATTTAACATATTTGCACAATGCATGCTGGGTATTGGAGTGAGAGAACACAGATGAAAGAACATTAGGTCAATCAAACTGACAAAGCTAAGGGATGGAATGCTGCATTACAGAATACCATTACATTTATTAATGGTACCTCTAGACCAGAATTCACTTTTAAGTACTGTATGGGTCATTTTATTGCATTGACACATGCAATGTGTTTGCTCTCAAGCAAATTTTTTACCCTCTATTATCACTTCTACCCTGAAATATCCTTACAAATAACATTAAATGGTAGTTTTAGATTGGAATGCCTCTTTGAGTAATCTAATGGAACTGGGAAAATTAATGTACATCATAAAAACAACACCAAATCTGAAACGTAATCAACTATTTATTCAAAAAGTTCAGAAAATACATTTGAATCATACATGAATGCATAAATGAACCAAGTCAATTTGAGCATACAACAACTGAGACTCTAAAATAGATTTCAATTATGAAAAACAAAAAAAATGTATTCCACTTAGGCTGTGAGCAGGAAAACTCACCAATGCAATCAAATGCCGTTTTAAAACAAACAACAAAATACACCGTGTCAGCCTGTATAGTATATCACTGGACAAGCTGTTTAGACGCATACCAACACAAATTGTTTTCAGATTTATTCTGGATAAATGCCTTCTCAGAGAGCAAAAGCATTCCAACCCTGACGTTTCAATGAGTCTTTCTACAAATGAGCCTACGAGGCTACATTCCATACTTAAACTGACAGTTTCAGCAGAACACAGTACGTTCTGAGTCGGAGGAGCTTCACAAGAAACACTTCAAAATGTACCAAACTTAACAACACATCAGTTTTCTGGTCAAAGCTCAGCGTTCCAGTTGATTTAGTTACAATGAGCTTATAGTGTTTAATGTAAGCTTCTTTGGTATAATCAATCCATGATCAGTGTTATCAAAAAACAGACAAAGATTTTATTGGTGACTATACATGATTATAACAAGATATCACTTCTAAAACAACGCAAACAACGTGGAGGTTCCAGTTCTGGTGAATTGCAGTTCCGAAGGTATAATTAATTCATTTGTCATCAGACACAAGCATCAAAAATGGCCAGACAAAATCTATATAAAAATGTCGTTATTTTATATAAAATGAGGAAGAATCAAATCCTCACAGCAATGTTCCAACATCTACTTCCTAGAAGAGAAGAGGCGGTTACTGAGGCAAATAAGAGGCAAGGTCTTCTATTAATACTTTGGGACATATATTATATGGACAAAAGTACTAGAACACACCTGTTTTACAGCTAGGACTCATACTTCCAGTGAAGGGCAATCTTCCTATTTGAGTACCAAGACATTTTGGACAACGCCATGCTTCCAACTTTTAGGAAGAACCTGTTCTATTCCAGCATGACAGTGCCCCAGTGCTCAAAGCAAACTGCATAAAGACATGATTGGATGAGTTTTGTATGGAAGAACTAGACTGGCCTGACCTCAACCCAATCCAGCAACTGGAACAGAGATTGTGAGCCAGGCCTTCTCATCCAACATCAGTGCCTGATCTCATAAATGCTCTACAGAATGAATGGACACAATTTCCCCTCAGAAACTCTTCTTGTGGAAAGCTTTTCAAGAAGACTGGAGACCGACTCCATATTAAAGTCTATGTATTTTAATTAAATATCATTAAAGTCCCTGTTGGTGTAATGGTCAATCGTCCCAATACATTTGTCCATACAGTGTATATCTAAGGCACTAAAAGTTCAAGGCTGCCATTGTGAGGTGCCATGAGTGAGTGGTACATCATAAAGAGAAAAGAGAAACAAGCACAAGTTCCCACACGATCTATCACATCTTTTCATACCTACACTTGACTCCCACTCTAAACGCTCTGTTACCCCTGACCGTGTGAAACTCAACATTCGTAATAAAATAAAGTCCATTTACAGGAACATCACAAAACACACATTCTGTCACATTCTGGCATAAAAGACATTTCTTTTCTCTTTAATGTTTGACTAAAACATCTGTACAAACATTCACAACAACGCAAAAATGATATGGGATTCTATTACTTCCAGAAATCTAAACACATCAGCCTCAGAAGCAGGTCCAAGGGCTACACACACAGCCATTTGTGGCATTGTTACATAACTCTAAAGAATATGAGTGATTATGATTATAATTCAGACTTAATCAACATCGTTTGGGTAATGACAGGGAAGTCAGAAAGACTGAATGTGAAATGCCAAACAATATTATGCACATTCTGCTGTGATCTGATCTGAACCCCATGCATTTTCAAGTGGTCTCTCATTTTATTGAAAAAATGAGTTTCCCACCAGGAGACACCACATAAACACAGAGAGGGCAGATTTATAAATGGGCAGAAATACAGGGAGAAGATGTAAAGACAGAGGACATAATTTACTTAATCATCACCTCCTGACATTAGGCTAAATAAAAATACACTCTGTTGAAATGTGATCATTATCCTTTCACAGTACCATCATATTAACTGTAATCATCCAATGACAAGACAAGATGAAGACTATACCACATTGATGGTTATCGGAGTGAATATGATGTGAACAGAGTATGTCACTCTGTACACAGTAACAACGCGCAGGCTAATACTGTAGGAACAGGCTCAGTTAAAACCATATTCCAATCACTGTTAAATGAACAGTGAGTAGAATATGGTTTTCTATCTAAAGACGAGGGATTGCAGTCAATGTTAAACATAAGTAAACCTCCTGTGCTCAAGCTTTGGCATTATGATCTAGGTTTAATGTGCTTGAGCCTCAGAATTCAGACTGAGGTTAATCATGTTCAAGCAATGGGATTCCGATCAAGGTTAAACATGCTTGAGCCACAAGACCAATCTAGGTTAAATACACTCAAGCCATGGGAATCCAATCAAGGTTAAATATGTTGTAGATTCCAATCACGGTTAAATGTGCTTAAGACGAGGGATTCCGGTTAAACATACGTGAACCACAGAATTTTGTTAAATGTCTTCAAGCTTTGGGATTCCGATGTAGATTAAATGTGTAGGAGCCTAAAGATTCCAATCAAGTTTAATAGTTAATGACTTTTAAAGATGTACAATTAACCAACATTTTACCCTTTGTTATGGTTGTGTTTAAAGCGACCTGTAAAATAGTTTCAGCTAGAATGCTAGTTAATAAACTACATCAACTAAGTTCTATGTTTTTTGTTTACTCCCAGCACGAACGCAGCCAAGTTGTGTGATCTGCACTCGAAAGCGTCCAGATCACACGACCCAGTTCAAGCTGTGGGAGACCCAGTGCAGGCCATAAATCTCAGGGCAGTTAAATATTTACAAACACACTCGGATGAAAAGGCCTCACACAGTCCCTGTCGGAACTGTTTTAAAAAGTCTCTGTGTGAACTCTTACCTACATGCTCGGATGAGGGAGGATCTGGCTCGTCTCTCTGACAGCGCTGGCAAACGGCCACTTGCGAAACTCATCTGCCCCTGACAGATCACTCTACTGGCGGAGGCTGAGGAAGAATGCTTTGGTTCTTCGGAGGTTCTCCGCCTCTCATTAACCATTTTTAAAACAGTTAGCATCAATTCGCCAGTTGAACTGCACAGAGCTGAGCACATTTCCATTGCAAGCCTGCTCAGTTCTTTTCACTATTGTGGTCCTTACTGGACCATAATAGTCAGAGATATATTACCCTCAGAGCTCTGATTAAACCTGCAGTCTTTAAAGTAGCTCCTGCTCACACACTACTCACACTAAGTAATGACCACAGTGAAGTAAAACAAACACACAAGTTACGTTTTTCTCATTATGGTCTAACATATACATCAAAATGCACATCAAAACGTATCAAATCTAGGATTACATATGAAAATGACTCTGGGAAATCAGATCTGTGTCACTTCAGCCTTGTAATGTGAACATAGGATCTGTCTTTCTTTTTTAGTTAGCTGTCAGGTTTCAGACAAGAAACTTGAATCTGATTATTGTCTAATTAGCAATAAGATTAGGGCTGGAAGCACTTATACATTTAATGGTAATTATCAGTATTGGCCATAAAATGTCAACAGTGGCCACAGATTTCTTTTTCTATTTCATGTGCACAAATACTTTGTGCTTTGACACATCATCTGAAAATCCAGTGCTATTTTTACTTCATTTACACAGAAAGCAGTAAGTTGCTTTGTGATAAATGGTGTAAACAAGTCTTACACTTGCATGCTGGGAAAAGGGAAATACCAACCAACATTTTTTCAGGCTTAATTATAGTTAAATAACCCTCTTCATAAGTAGCACATTAAAAAAAGAAGGGAAAAAAGGGATTCGCTGGGTAGTAACAGCAACAAAGTCATCATTTGCCTTTTGGCCAGAGTGACTCAAAAAAACAGAGACATGGTAACAGCCCACTCGGCTCAGAAAAAATTTAGTAAACTCCGACTCACAGTGAGTGTGTGTTTATGGAGCTTGTCTGCCTCAACTTGGAGTTCTGAGCATTAAAATAAAAGAACAAACAGAGCAACTGTGAGCTCTGATATAAAAGACTGAAAAAATGTTTAGTTATTTTGTTTATCTTGAGTTATTTAATTATTATTCGTTTTGTTATTCGTTGTCTTTTTTGTCTGTATAGCTCAAGATTTAGCGTGAAAACTCCTCGAGTACACACTGAATCTGTCCTAGATGTACAAATATGCCGTATGTAGCTGCAAAATAGTTATTATTATTGTTGTTATTATAATGGTCACATTTAAGGGTAATGCTGTCTTGATCTATTGATCTAAAATAATGAGTCCTCACAGGCCTAAAAGATATGTGATTCTGATTCAAGGCACTTTTTTCCTCTCAGACCTTCACCGACGCAGCTCAGTTTAAACAGTCATATCGGATTTCATTCGGTTTTCTTTCTCTTCATCTAGTCACCTTTTGTGACAAGTACATCATATTTTGCGAGCCCCACCCCAGCCAGGGCGCAAACACACACAGACACGGTTGCTATGGTAACTGTGTTGGGGGCAAATATGACTGCAATCTGCGTAATGATTAGATTTTGTCACTTTGGTAACTTGAAATATAGGACCCTCAGTCTAACATTGGTTTAAATTACAAAATTAATTCACCCTGTGTGAACAAAGCCTCTGTCTCTTCTCTCCTCTTGAAGTTCTGTCAAGTCAAACTCATGTTCCTTGAACAGCACCCCATGAACAGCACAGTGTCCTTCAGCACTGCTTTGAGCTTCCCAGGGAAGAGACTGAGTAGAGTTTGGCTTCAGAACACACAGTCTTAGTAAGCATGTATGCGGACGACACCCAGCCGATCTGTGAGTCATCTATATGCTCTCATTTGCGACGCTAACTCATGTGCTAGGGTGAGACACATGGTACACAAACCAGACATGGAGGTTCCAGAGCATCTCTGAGGACCAGCACTGACGTTCCACCCTACACATCACCTCTCCTTCCTAGCCAAGTTAAGCCCACAAGTGCATTATATCATGGCCTGACGCATCTGTGCAGTGTGTTTTTTGTCTAAACATCGGGGTGTGGGTCATTCTGTTTACAAATTCTCTGTGACTACAACTCAGAAAAGCTGGGTGTTTGGAAAGCAAAACTTTTTCCTTGTATCTGTTGTATTTAGGTTTCCACTACTATAAAGTTCTGTACTCCTTTTTTACTTGAATATGGATGAAGCCGCTCTCTATGTTTACATATATAGATAGTGGACACTTACAAAATTACAGATTTTAGTTCTTTGTATATGTAATACAACATAGGTGGTATGACTCTGCCAGGAAAAAGGTGCCATTCAGGGAATTACTAGTCCCCCAAGGTACAAACAAGGTAAATTTAGCCTCACAGGAAGGGTCCCACTGAGTGAGTTTTAAAAGTACACACATTCCCAGCACAGAGGTACATATTTGTACCTGTTCATAGCTTAACTTTCAAAAACTAAAATAAAAAGCCTAGAGTCAGGACTGGGTGCTGAATGGAGTCAATGCAGCTTAAAAAACATAACTAAAATGAAATATGGTACAAATATGTGGTGGAGCTGAAGTTACTGTGAGTGTCCCCTTAAAAGTATCACCCCAGTGACAGCATGTATACCCTGAAAGGAAGAATGTTTTTCTGTGAATTAAGACTATTCTACTGATCAGTCTGGGTGACATGCTGTGTTATCCAAGTGCTTCTTGTTTCACCTTTACCTAGAACTGGAAGAAAACAAATAAGTGAATCCTAACGGGGCGCCTGCTTCCACTGAGCAGTTTGTTTTTGCCGGGTTTCTGTTTCCGTGCTTTTAGACCGGTTTGGTTTGGTGGCGACTGCTACAACCACACTGGGCACTGAGGCTTTGACCACACTGCCAGCAGCAGAAATGCTCCTTGTGCCAGAACTGCCCATTTGGTTCCTGGTGGAAGAGCTCAGAAAAGATCAGCTGTATCAGAGAGAGAGACAGAGAAAAAAAACATGTTTTAAAATTAGATTTTTACTAAGCCAAATAAATCATTCTATATCCTAACATCTAAAAGCTAGGCGGAACCTGTCCAGTCAGTATACAAGTGGAAGTAAGACAGAAACAAGTTGAAGGCAGTCAGAAATACTTATGATCCATACTTATACAGAATTTGGGCTCTGAATATGGATGTCATAATGTCCTTAAAGTTAGTGCCATTGAAGTGTGTATTGTTTGATTTTAACTTGTTTTGATGCCTTTTACTGCTTTTTTTTACTGCTTTTACTGCTCATTTGGGATAAGGGGGAAAATCTAGTTTTTCACTAAACTTAAATTAAACTAATTGTTTTAAAGAATTAGATCAGTGTAGTAGGGCTGTAACGATATGCAATATGAAACATTCAGATCCATGAACCTGTGTCACGGTGTGAGAAGGCAGAATCGTGACACACCCTGTTCAACTCCCCGAGTTATCCTTCCCGTCCAAGTCCAACGCTACTACATCTGTTGGCTTTCACCGCTAGGGGGGCGGCCCATGGGCGATACACCTCCTAATAAAACCTTTTTCACACCGTGATTGGTGTATTTTCACGGCAATTTCAGGCAGTAATCAATAATAGAGGTTGTTATGATTCAAACGAGTCTTTCTGACCTAGTCCAAAATCCACAAGGACCGCCTGGGGAGGTGCGCGTGTCCGAGCTGAATTTCTCTGAATTCAAGTAAAAGGAAATTATGACACTTTGCATTGCGTTGTGATAAACCTGCAGGGGAGTTTGTTTGTAAGAGTTTTGGGTGGGTTTTTGTGCGGTTTTGGCCAGTTGGGTGGAGCGTGTTTTTAGTTTTGGACAATGGTCATCCGGTAGCTGAAGAATCGGTTCTGCGGCAGCCTGTGGTGATTCCTTGTAGTCTTCTGTACAGATTGAATGCAAGAGAAGTGGTGTCTAATCGTTTTTTGCACTAAGCAGTACCATCACCCCCAAAATAATCGTGATGCGAATCATGATACAAACCGAATTGTGGGTTTGGTGTATCGTTACAGCCCTACAGTGTAGTATGAGGTCCTGGTTTGCATGAGAGAACATGAGCGGCCTCACCTCATCACAGCCTGCACAGCGTGGTCTCAGGCTCTGGAGGTAATGTCGGCCGCACAGCAGAGAGCCTTTCCTCCAGAAATACACCAGGTCTACCAGTGCCTCGCCACACTCGGCACACACAAAGCAGGTGGGGTGCCACAGCTTGTCATAGCCTGCCCTCTCTGCATACACCACAGGACTGTCCAGTGCCGGCAACTCCCCACAACCGCTGCAGTGCTGCGGAGAACAGGAACAAACAGTCATGTAGACAGGAGAAAGAGCAAACAACGGAAAAGAGGGAGGGAAAAGGGCAAACAGTCACAGGGATAAGGGAATTAGCTATAAAATGGCAGATTTAGAAAGGCTGGTATTGAACTGTAGAAAAAAGACAGACATGTTGATAGGACATACTCTCAAACATTTACATTTACAATCATGGATTAAATACAATATTTAATCCATGACTGACATTATAAAATAATGGTGGCGGCCTAGTGGTAGGATACTTGCCTCTGGACCAAGAGGTCATGGGTTCGAATCCTACCTTCAGCACCACCACTGGGTCCCTGAGCAAGACCCTTAACCCCAAGTTGCTCTAGGGAGACTGCTCCCTGTAGTTAAGGAATGGAAGTCGCTTTGGATAAAAGCGTCTGATAAATGTAAAACATACATATTACAAATGCTTACAATTTTTAGTGTTTGGGACCAAAAAGAAGTTATTAAATGATAATTAACATTCTATAAATAGCTACTTACATTATAGTATCGCCTTCGGGTCTGTTGATCATTCTGGGTCTGACCAATAGGAATATTTTGTGGCTGATGTCAATAGAATTTTAGAATTCGAATGGTGTGATAATGATATCCATTATTTTTCATGTATTTCTGTTGATGCCAGTACATAAACTTTTATAAAATGTAGAAACTGGGACTGGTTCCACCTGATTAATATTACATAGAAATGTAATTACTTCTATAGGATTAAAAATATATTTAAAATATATAACAAAATGTGGGTTTGAAAATATCAGTCAAATTCAAACATCTGTCTGAAAGTGGACATATTATGCAAAACTCACTTTTTTAAAAAACAAGTTATAATAGGTCTATGGGCTACAAAACATGTTTTTTTAAGTTCTTTGCACAAAATCACTCTCACATTAAGAGATCTCACCAGTTTCACAGTTTTGGTCCCTTTCAAAATGAGCCGTTTTAGGGCTCTGTCACTTTCATGCAAATAAGCTGTTGCTAGCCACGCCCCACCCATCCCATGCTCCACCCTCCCCTTACACAGCTCGTTTGACACATGCGAAATGAAAACGAACAAACCACTTAGCCCATAGACCTATTATACCTAAAGTGAGTTTTGCATAATATGTCCCCTTTAATGCAATTATCACCCAATACTGATATTATTCTTATAATATTGAGCATTCCAAACAATAATTTAATATTTATATTTAAGATTTTACATTAATATTTTTATTTTAGAAGTGTTTAACTGTGTTTAAATAATAGTAAAATTAAAAAATTCTGCTAACCACTTCTTATATTTTCTACTTTTCAGAAGTTCTTTCTACCAAATATACAGAAATGCAAAACAAACTACAGTGTATAACGGTTGTATGTTTAAAAATTGATCATCTTCAGGAGAGTCTAAGACCTGGTAATGCGGAAAATAAACAAGGTGCCAATAATACCAGCAATACGTACACAGTTGCAGTTTGGGTCTTCATTCCTCTAAATGTATTTTTTGACAGCTTCTTAATATGAAAGCAGTGACACTGCAGAGTAATATAGCCTTACAGCAGAATCTTTTTATGCATTATATACGATGTTACATGATATGTATTTTATTTGAGATTCATTTTTACACCATCTAAACTGACTGCAATCTTTGCACAGTATATACAGCACTGTACATGCAAAACAGTAAATATAATTAAACAATTTCAACAGTCTAGGGGCCAAAAGCAAATAGACTTACATAAAGATGAAGGCAACACACGACAGTTAAGACTATGCAACACTGCTTATGATCCATAATTTTTCTTTGAACTAATGATTAATAGGTTCTTTTCAGAATTACTCCTTTTTGGATCTTTCACCAAGCTTGTTATATGATCTGGTACATCGGAGAAGTTACATTTCGTCCTTTTCTGAATCTCCACAACAGTAATCAAAGACATATTGCCATAGTAATAATGCACAGGCCCCAAACTGAGCATTCCTGTTATGATAAAACAAAAATCAAGTGCAGATGTTGCTCTTGCTTTAATTATTTTCAGATTGCAACTTCTCTCCTGGCCAAGCCCATGTAAAGACGTGAGGACGAGGGAGGAAGCCTGAGAAAGGCTTTCTAGCACCGCTGAGGTAAAACAGGTGGATTTTTGTTCGCTTGTTTGTTTATACCTTTAGTCCCTGCCCAGACATCCTGGTAAACAAAATCACAAAATGTTGCCCATGACCCAGACCATGCAGCCCAAAAACAAACAAGTGAACATATTAGCTGCAGGCACTACAGCAAACACATCAGAGCAGAAAATATATCATTTCCAACCAAGGTAATACATAAATCATATCAACAGGATCTTTGAACAGGCTTTCTCTTGCTGAATGTGTTTTACGTGAAGGAGGGGTGCAGGCTTTTGAAATCTCTGTTCTTTATTCAAGTCCTTAAAAAAAAGCCTGGTAACTGCTTGCCAAATTCAGGAAATATGAGAGCAGCAGAGCGATTTTACAGACAGAAAGCACCCCCTTTACACCAAAAGAGACAGAGCAAGGACAAATTAGAGTGAAGGAACTGAACTCACACATGCACTGAACAAAGAATATCATTGTAAAAGGAATCTGCTTCAACCTGAGGGCAGCCAATGTGGAAAAAGGATCAAGTTTTTGGCCATTATGCATCACAATATTTGGGAAACAGTAAAGTCATTCATAATTCTATAATTATAAAAAATGTATTTCAAAAAAAAAATTTTATGCACTGGATTGTGTGAAATGAACTATGTTGGAACCAGAGATGCTTGAAAAAAGTTCAGACGTCTGGTAAAGATATTTAAAATTAAAGATACATGTAGTCTGCAGTTTATAAAATGACTGTATGCTGATCAGTGTTATTTACAGCGCATGCAGTTGGTGAGAACCTGTCATTAC
Organism: Hemigrammopetersius urotaenia; assembly: GCA_037974485.1. Lineage (NCBI taxonomy): Eukaryota > Metazoa > Chordata > Actinopteri > Characiformes > Alestidae > Hemigrammopetersius > Hemigrammopetersius urotaenia. The sequence goes on along the minus strand of JBBPDC010170681.1, from coordinate 4,522 downwards.
GTGTGATATACTTAAAAAACAATAATATATTGCTATACTGACCAACCAAACTTATTATCATTTTATTGATTATGTGCAAAAATAAAATAAGAAGGAACTAAAAATGCTTGAAAATATCTGGTAAAGATTTTTAAAGACAAAGGTAAGGGCAGATATATGTTACTCTGCAGTTTATATACTGTCTATATACTGATTACTGTTATTTAGAAGTGTTTTTTTATAGTCCGGGCAGTTGTTGAGCAGTCAATGCATATATTCAAAAAAGCACAATGATGTAATTTATCATGATAATATATTGTTATATTGGCCAGACTATACGAAATGGCAGTCTGCCATCTGCGTGTGTTTCACATAGTATTCAATCTACACAGGAAACAGACATTTTATTTGTGCAGTGCACTGTAAAACAGACATGTAATCCCCCAAAGCGAAGGCTCCACACGCAGAAAAAGAGTAGAAAACCAGCTATTAACATCTAGACCAAGAAAAGGAGGCAGTGAGATTTTTACAGGCCCATAAATGTGTTCCAGCAAAGCAACTTAGGAACAGCACTAATTTACACATCAACTGTAAATCAGCATCTTGAATCTGCTCAGAAGGCTTTTAAAACTCGCTCGGTTCTCTATGCTCACACAGAAGGACCATGACTAATGAAGAACCATAAATTTCAACTGTAAAGTACACTTTGGTTATGCACTTCTGTTTTATGATAATAAGTCTTCTAATCTCATCCACGATTATTTCCTTGAGTGGTGTGTGTCACACTGTGATCCTAATTTGATTTTTGGGTTTTATTTTATTTTGCTGTGTGGGTTCTGCTCCATGACTGCAATTCTGTTGCTCACACATCTCATTTTGCAGTTTTAGCTTTTTACTTTGGAACAAAAAGGTCCTGAACAGAACAGGGGTTAACAATCATTTTCCATGAGATTGATGCAAGAATATTGAACCGATTTCCAGATGTATTTTTTAAATAATAATAATATAATATAATAATAATAATATAATAATAATAATAATAATACAAAAAATATGAACAACAACAACAACAACAACAATAATAATAATATTAATTTTATAGAAGAATTTTATAAAGTGGACAGAAACAAAAATAAGAAATAATGTTCAAAAGAAGCCAAAAAATAAGACAATGTCACTAGATAAAGTAACTGAAAAAAACAAAAAAGTAAAAACAACAATCTTTCATGATATATTCTGATATATTCTTACAACTAAAACTATTGACTATAAATTGAACACTAATTTAATGACACTTGCCACAATTTCATTCTTCAGCAGTTTGGAACCACTGAGAATTTCTGCTGTACTTCTGCAGGGAACTCTATACTTTTTATAAGATATTTTCCTCTCTTGCTTCAGGCATTACTTAATTGGAGAAACAAAACTGGGTTCAAAGCGACCTGCCTGCCGATGCTCAGCTTTAATTTACATTTACATTTATGGCATTTAGCAGACGCTTTTTTCCAAGGCGACTTCCATTCCCTAGCTACAGGGGGCAGTCTCCCTGGAGCAACTTGGGGTTAAGGGTCTTGCTCAGGGACCCAGTGGTGGTGTGCTGGAGGTAGGATTCGAGCCTGTGACTTCTTGGTCCGGAGGCAAGTATCCTACCCACTGAGCTACCCCCACCCACCCACCCATTAATCACAGCCTTAATCAAGATGTTTGTTCCAAAATCAAGTAAAGAGCATTTGCTTCAACGTGAAATGAGAGCAGCAAAGCGGCTGCAGATGTTTGCTCAGAACATCGGCCTCGATAAGCAGAAGTGAATAATCAGCAAATTGCAGGTGGCCGCAAAAGACCCACGTCTGCAGTTTGAACTAATTTAAGATTGAGGGCCCATTACCTGAGACTGGCCTCAGTGGTATCCACCATAAAACTTAACTTAGAGATGCTTCCGAGTACTGCCTCGTTTTGGAGCTCCAGATGGTGTTTTCTCATTCAGTGTATGGAAGGTTTTTATTTCAGTTGCAAACACAATGTTTTTATTCACTGCAGCCCATCTCTGATGTGTGTTAAGCGAAAGACTGCACACAAAGCAGTTCCTCACAGCAACATGCAGCGGATGTAATAAATGTGTCTAGTTCTGCTACATATCTAAAATCCTAGGGAACTAAAGTACATGGCATTAATTAAGTCTAAATCACAGGGCTGAGAGAAAACGCTGATGGTAGATTTTGGAGATGGATAGATGAAGACAGATAAGGAAGTACAGAGGGTTGTTCGAGAGATATTTCATACAGACTGCGGGGAACAGAGCCCTAACCAGCGGAGAATCTTGAAGCAATTAAGAGTTTTCCAGTCTTTCTAAAATATGTATTTTGCATTTTTCTTCTGCTGGCCCAAATCACAATGAGACAGAGAGCGTGTGTGTGTGTGTGTGTGTGTGTGTGTGTGTGTGTGTGTGTGTGTGTGAGTGTGCAGATGGAAAATACAAACTGAGTATAGTGGTAGGAAAATAAATCTCTTACCTCAGGTTCTGATATTATTACATTTTCTTTATGAAATAATTTAGTGCACCAGAAAATCCTAGTCTGATTACACAGGTCAAAAAAAAATTAATTTGTAATCATCAGAAACCACAACACACTTTTCTAAACCAGTTTTTTGTGCTGGTTTCAGATCTGTTTTCAGAACTTTTTGAATTATGAGTAATATTAGATTTGCAATAGACTTGCATGCATAATTTATTCAACCACAGGCACCTAACAAGTAAGTGCAAAGTCAGACAGGTGCACACTGTGGCATAGATCATGCAGTATATAACTAGCTTCATCACAAAAACTGTACGTGTGGGAAAAACTAAACACAGATTTGAAATCAGCATGAAAAACACTACAAAACCTGATGATTTCCACCTGTTGACCTGTGATATATTAGTTTGATTCAGACTTGTTTTTAAAGACACCCTGGATCGTCTTATAACAATGATAATAATGATGATGATAATAATAATAACAACAATAGGCAAGCACAACACACTATTACAATATAGTCCTTTGGCAACACTACAACATATATCTGTGATCTGATGAAAGTGGCAGTTGATAAGTGTCTGTGAAATACATAAATGTATTCACTTTTTTACACTTATTTTTGTAGTTGCTGTCATTTAAAAATAGCCCAATTTCATTCTGTCCAAAAAAAGAACTCATACACTTTCCATTACCAGTTAATCCTCACTGTCACGTCCGGGGGGAGCTAGTCCCCCTCGGACGTGCGTATCCTCGTGGCACGGACCAAAACACAGACCAGGGATCCATGCTGATACGTTTTATTAAAGAAAAAACAAGAACCAACAGAAACGGGCACGTGGGCCACCAGGAACGGGAATCAGAACTAGAAACAGGATAACGTGCAGTAAAATGAGGCGATGGACTGATAGTGAGGGTAACACAAAACGGAACCTAAATACAGACAGTAATCAGGGGTAAACACAAACCAGCTGGAACTCAAAGCAACATGACACATGAACAGAAAACAGCTGAGACTTAAAGCACGTGACCACAGAACAAAACAGACAGGCATGCCAAAATAAAAGGCCCTAAAACATGAGCAAACAGAACAAAAAAAACACTGAAAAGCAGTGGCGCTCACCGGCCACTGGCAGAACCGTGACACTCACCAGGGTCATGGGTACGCGGAACCTATCCTGGGTTCAACAGGCAGAAGGTAGGGACTCATCCTGGGCAGGGCGCCAACTATGGTCAATTTAGAAACCCCAATACCCCCGACAAGCACATCTTTGGACTGTGGGAGAACCCGGTGACCCCGGAGGAAACCCACGCCACCATGAGGAGAACATGCAAACTCCACACACACAAGACCAGGAGCTGAATTCAAACCTCCAACCCTGGAGGTGTGATGCACAGTGCCACCCACTGCAGGGTAGCCAACACTTACACACTGAGCGTGAGACACACACATCTCACATCTCTCATGCTCTCACGCCTTACCTCCGATTTCTCACACTGAAAATTTTATCAGTGTGAGAAAATCAGTGTTATCTATCGAATCTAGGCTGCCCATTGCGTTGGTTCCGAACACCACTTGCAAACAATCAATTATGCCTTACCAGAGAAGTGTTCCCTTCTATGCACAATCCTCTACGGTAGGTGGCACACCTAATGATGCCACACTCGTCGGCAGCTGAAGAAGCACCACCCCCCACCACACCGCCCCATGATACACATGGATCATCATTCACTGATAATTTTTTACACACAGTACTGTGCACATACAGAACTGTGCAAAAGTCTTAGACACCAGGCTCTAGGCACTAGGCCATACTCAAGGTACAGTGGGGCAAAAAAGTGTTTAGTCATCAACCAATTGTGCAAGTTCTTCCACTTAAAAAGATGAGAGAGGCCTGTAATTGTCACCATAGGTATACCTCAACTATGAGAGACAAAATGAGAAAAAAAAACCCAGAAAATCACATTGTCTGATTTTTAAAGAATTTATTTGCAAATTATGGTGGAAAATAAGTATTTGGTCAATAACA
>JBBPDC010170672.1:0-17126 GCA_037974485.1 Hemigrammopetersius urotaenia | reverse complement strand
AATGGAAACACAGCAGTGAACATGCCTTGTATTATAAAAAGTGCAAGCTAGATACTTTTGGAAATAACAATAATAATAATAATAATAATAATAATAATAATTATTATTATTATTATTATTATTATTATTATTATTGTAGTAGTAGTTGTTGTTGTTATTGCTGTCGTTGTTGTTCTTGTTATATTATGTAATTGTAAAATTAGATAAACATTTAATTTATCCTAAATGCTCACTTCAACACCTGCCGCTGTGAGCATGGGTTTGATCTCAAGTGCAGGCTTTGGAGAGGGGGGCTGTGTGTGGAAGAGGCTATGAGAGACTTTTATGTTGAAACGTTTCTTCCTACGACTCTTCAGAACTCCCCGGCTCCTCGTCCCCGTGTCCTTCCCCACGTGTTTCAGACTGGTCTGTCCCCTGGCCCTGCAGGAGTCCACGCAGCCATGCTGAAGTCCTTAAGCCGCGCTGTGAGTGCCGCTGCCCGTCTGTCCACTAAGACCCCGGCCCGCGCCGTGGAGCCGCTGGTCAGGCCGCCTTTGAGCGCCCCCGGCTCGTCCTCCGCCCGGCCCTTCACCCGCTCCCTCTGGATGCTGTGTAGCAGCAATGGAGCCACCTCAGGCGGTAGGCCGAAGCTCCTCACCACGAAGACTGTCATTCCCTCAGTCCCCTGTGGCTGTGGGGGTCTCCACACAGAAGGTAAACCCTCAGTAATCCTCCTTATGTAACGTCTCGATCTGTTTCATCAGCCGGGTCCCTATTCTAACTCTCTAACCAAGTGAATACTACTGTGGTGTTAATCCCACCTGTACACTATATGGACAAAAGTATTGGGTCACCTTTTTAGAGCTCCTTGCTTGTAGTAAAGGGCAAACTTAATGCTTCAGCATATCAAGACATTTTGGACAACGCCAGGCTTCGAACTTTGTGGACACAGTTTGGGAAAGAACCATTACTATTTCAGCATGACTGTTCCAGTGCACAAAGCAAGCTCCATAAAGATATGGTTGTGGAAAAACTTGACTGGCCCACACAAAGCCCTGACCTCCACCCCATCCAACACCCTTGGGATGAACCTTCTCGTCCAGCATTAGTGCCTGATCTCATAAATGCTCTACAGAACGAATGGGCACAAATTCCCACGGAAACTCCAACATATTTTTTGTAAAGCTTTCCAAGAAGTGTGTCATTAAAATCCCTGTTGGAGTAATGGTCAGGGACCCCATACTTTTGTCCATGTAGTGTAGCTGAGATATTGTTTAGGTTTAGCCTGATTAAGGACTGGCGTCTGTAACGTGAATGTGTGAGTGAATGTTCCACTACCATGGTGTGAAATGCAGAAGTAATCAATTTGTGTGATTCTGGGAACTTTGAATGGAAGTGGAAGGTGGAGGTGAGCCTATGTGCAGCCCCCATTCATTATTGCATCAGTTTGACCTTGAATGGCTGATGAAAGTCAAAATAGGGATGAGCTCCCCCACAATTTGGATCAGGAATATCTTATGCCCTTCCAAAGATGAGTGTTTTCAGAATCAAAATCAGAAAACTTTCTTGATCCCAGAGAAAACTGCTTATATTACAGCTACACAGACAAGAACAATATAAAATGTAAAGTCTAAATAAGTTAAAAAAAAAAACATTGTAGAAATATCTCAATATGAAATACATGGTTGTCTACACAAATGCTGGGTAACCTTATAAATGCTTTAAATATGTAACTTACAGGTAAGTGAATAACTAATAACACAAGTCATCACATGGTAAGACTTGCATAAGATATTGAACATTGTGATTGTTTTAGCACCTGATAAGAAAATTGCACAGTATTTCACATGGTAGACTATTGCACATCATAGCAAAACAATGCACATAGCAGTACACATTGATACTTATATAAACCCTGTACAAAATCGCACAACAAAGTAGCAACAGGCTGTTGCACAGATTATGTGGATGTGTGACGGAGAGAAGAGTTGCAGAATCTGACAACGGGAAAGAAGAATCTCTTGTAGCATTTGGTGGAGCACTTTATGCTGGTCAGGCTATGGCTAGTCTGTGTTTGTTAAGTGATCAGGTCCCCTTTCTGTTGTCTTGCAGGCGACAAAGCGTTTGCAGAATTTCTCTCAGATGAAATTAAAGAGGAGAAGAAGATCCAGAAAAGCAAGTCCCTTCCCAAACTGTCTGGAGGATGGGAGCTCGAACTGAATGGCACGGAAGCAAAGCTCACTCGCTCACTCTCAGGAGAGAAGTAAGAGTTTAGCGAAAATGCACATAACACAGCTCTGCTTCATGACTGAGTTGTAGGCTATTAATTGACTCAAGTCTGGAAATGAGCTATTTGGGGTTTTTTTTTTTTTTTATTTTACAGGGTGACGATCACGTTCAACATTAATAACAGTATCCCCCCGAACCTGGAGGAAGAACCAGAGCAGGGTCAGAAGACAGGGGACACTGAGGTATTGACACTTGTTCCCTTACACTATGGACACCATTAGAGTCTGATAGTTTCAGTGTTAGTTATTCTGTACAGACCTATCAGCAGTCAGTTATCTATTTATGCTGTTGTGGTGTGTTTTTTGGATTGTATGACATTTGGCTTCTGTTGTCTTTGTGTGTTTTTCAGCCTGAAATTGTCTCCACACCGAACTTTGTCATTGAAGTAACAAAACAGGGGGCAAAAAATTCACTGGTGTTTGATTGCCATTTTCCAGAAGATGAGGTAGGTGCTCTAAACTCCTAAATTAAATTTTTGGAAGGTGCTCCTGACCTTAAAAACACAAGTGCAAAAATAATTAACTCACCACATGAAATCTTTGCCAACCAAAGCCATACCCTGTAACGCTGATGAGTCATGTGTTTCTGAACAGATCAGCCATGGGGAAGGGGAGGAGGAGAGCGATATCTTCGCCATTCGGGAAGTGAGCTTTCAGCCTGAAGGAGAGGCAGACTGGAAGGAGACCAGCTACACGCTCAACACAGACTCTCTGGACTGGGTAAGAACCAGGGCTCATTTGCACCGGCCGTTCTTTTGTCTGTTACACCAGCAAGAGTAACGTCTCGGCACAGTTACGAGTGCTATCAGAGGTGTGCGCTCAGGTGAAAATCTAAGTAGCAGATTTTCGGGAACCTGGATTATGAAGCTAAACTAAGTGTGCCTGCCTCTGGCAACTGGTGCTGCCATAGTGAACATAAGTAGACGGTCAAGAGTAAAATTCGTATATTGAATAAATGGTTGTCTGCTTGACTGAGGGACAAATATAAGAAAGAAAATCAATATGGATGGGTACATAAGAAGGGAACACAGTAGAGTAGGGTTTTCAACCTTATCATTCAATGGTTTATTATGTGCTTTTAAGTTTACAATTTTTCTTTTCATGTTGTCTCAAGACCACTTGCAGTCGGGTTTAAAACTCTGCATTTTTTTTTGCTCAGTGTAGAGAAATTGAGATGTGCAGAAGTGGGTCCTTTGTAGAGAATGTGGGGCAGCTGGTGGCCACAGAAGGCTGTGGTTTCAAATCCCCAAACTGCCACTGAGAAACCCTTGAGAAATAGATGTGCCCACACTGCTCCTCAGGCGCCCTCTGTTGGTGGCAGCCCACAGTGAATGGGTTAAATTCAGACAAAGATTTCTATGATGATATCTGGACATACAAACCCATGAATTCATCTAAAGCATTTGAAACTGACGATGTGTTTTCTCCACAGGCACTGTATGACCATTTGATGGACTTCCTGGCTGACCGTGGTGTCGACAACACTTTTGCGGATGAGCTGAGCGAGCTGAGCACAGCACTAGAGCATCAAGAATATATCAAGTTCCTGGAGGACCTCAGTGGCTTCATCAAATGCTACTGATGTTCATAGTTTTTGCAGTCTCCACCTTTTCTCTCTTCTCTTCCTAATTTGAAACGAGTGTCAGGACAAAATAAACACAACAAACACATTTTATATTTTATTTTATATTATTTTCAAATAACTTAAGCATAGTGTACATTCTTTAATGTGGCTGTTGACAGATGCCCTCAGTACTCTGCCTAAATTAAACATTTTACATGATTTATACAAAAGACCCTTCTCTCTGTATTTGGATATCTTTCCATCAGTGGTATTGTAAAAATAAATGTTAAATCATTCCCGCATGTGTGGTTGATTTCACAGTGCTTCGTTCGACTCAGTTTCACAGTGACCTTACAGCCTGAAGCTACTCAAACCATGAAACAAAAATGCAACACTTTCAGACTCACGTACACTTGCTGTATTGCTATTCATTTTCCCTAGACTTGCCAAAATATGGCCCCCATGGCAGACCATACTCTTTTGTAAGCCCAGTAGGGATAAACACAAGTCTTGGTCAGCAGTATGAGCGTGATTAGATTGCATAAAAAAGTGGCTCCAGTGCAAGGTCATTGATGCAATTAAAACACAATAATACAGAACCATTTACACTATGAGCAAATGTATTGGGACATACCGGTGTCTCAGGATTTGGCTCAGCCTCCTTCCTCCCAGTGAAGGACAATCTTCAGCAGACCAAGACATTCATGCCTCCAACTTTGTGGTAAGTTTGGGAAAGAACCTTTTCTATTCTAGCATGACTGTGTCCCAGTGCACAAAGCAATGTCCATAAAAAAACATTTTGTGGAAGAGCTTGACTATTTGAATGCAAGGTCAAAGTCTCTGTGTTATATTCAGCTGTCCCAATACTTTTGTCCATATAGCATATATTGGTCCATTTCTCATGAAATGTTCACATGATTTGGAGGAGCTGGGGTGCTTTTTATAGCAGGATTTTTGTAGTTTATAGAACCTTAATGGCAAACCTGTCTATTAGGAAAAGAGCCGAGGGACATTCCTATTGGACCATCCTCTGTTTTGGGCTACTTTGGAATTAGAGACAAGCCCCTCCTCTGGGTATATGTGCATCATCATATACATGATTTCACCAAATCATACATTTTTCTTGCTGCTCAGAGCAAACTTGGCCTGTGTAGCAGTTTTAATGCAGGTTACACACTGCATAACCACTATATTGAAAGTGTTTAAGGTTAAATAAGTATAGCTTTATTATTTCACAGAAAAAAAAATACAAATAATTAAAATAAAACTCCCATGACTGATGTTGAATATAAGTCCATCACAGGATGACTGAGAGGTAATCACACACCTGTAGACAAGATATTTTCAGTTAATAAACAGAACTCCAGTAATCAAGGGCATCTCCTCTGTAGTTTCTGCCTCTCTTTACGTGGGTTGACATTTTGAACTCATGATCCCTTACACCATTTGTCAAGAACTGGCTTAGGGACTATTTTTAACCTTGATAACCACGATAAATGACAGTCTTCTACATTAAATGAATACAATATTTAGGTTTGCTCACTGCAGAGGCGGTTTATGTACAGTCACAATGAAAACTAGATGGGTGTGTTAACTTATGCATACAGCAGTATATTTTGAGTCAACAGATTTTTTACAAAGAAGTATCCAATTTACAGTGCACTACAGAAGTGGTCTGTGGGGATTATATTCAAAAATACTAGAGCATTCCTTTATGGAATCATTTGTGATCTTTACCTTGCAGCTTATCATAAGGTTTGGTGATCCATCCATGTTGAAGGCTACTGAGAATATGGGGCTCTGGAAACAGTCTTCCATGTGCTCGTTTAACCTCGTCTCAAGTAGATGCTGGATCTCTTCTGGTGTGATATTCCTACCCTGTGGAGACAGTGGAATTTCTCATTTACAAGGACTTCTGCATAATCTTGAGTGTTCCACCATTAAAAATGACCCATAACTCCTATTTTGATTGTATTTATTTCCAAAGAAGTGCATCTAAAAAGCACATTTATGGGACTTTCCAACCTCTTTTCACACCTAAAATGAAAACAGGCAAACTGAATGAATACAAAACAGGCCATTTTTGCTGCATAGTTTCCATTTATGGACACTGTTGTAATAAACAGTGTTCTTTGAAAATGAAGCCAGTTACATTTCATTTCTTTTGCTTCTTTTAAGAAAAAGGCAATTCCATTTTTGCAGTTTTCCTGAAATGTAACCCAACATGCTACCAAAGCTCCAACAGTGGCACCGAGGTCTTACTTTATCACAATTCTGTTGTGATAGTGTATTAATTATGGAGCATTCCCAGAAATGTCAACACATTGACTCACCATAGTGTTGATATAAACTCCACAGGGACACAATACAAAATGGTTGTTCACAGTCAGATTATTCCTGTAATACAGAATGGAATATGAGCAGAGGCTGGAAAAAAAACCACATTACAGCATCCATTCAGATTGCTGTTAGAACTGATGGCCAGAGGAGTCTGAAGAGATGCTCTTTCCACTTACGCGTGACATACAGGGCAGATGAGCTTGCCTTCTTCCTCCATTCCATCCACAACCGAGCTGAGATACTGCTCCTCGTACTGCTGGCTTTTGTGGTATTCCTCTATGAGAGAACGTTCTGAGGGGGGAAACAAAAAAAAAAATCCTTCACTATTCACCTATTCCCAAATGGTTCCTCAATGCTCATGTGGCGAGAGATAAATGCAAGACCGATTAATAGTAACCTTGAGACATGAGCTCCTGTTGAATCTCTTCTAGCACTGCCAGTTCGTCCAGTTCCTGCATGTCGCTATACATCTGTGGGACCAAAACAATGGCGTTATGTTCAACACAGCAAGTGTCTGACTCACTTGGTAAGTAAAAACAAAAACCTACATCTTTGATGCCATCTTTCCTCCACAGTGAAGGTAGTGACTGGTTGGCTGACTGTAAGGCGCTCCACTCTGTCTCCATGACCTCCTGGACAAGCAGAGAGGCCTTTGAGCCCCCCATGGACTCCCCCATCTGACGGTACTTCTCCAGTAACCGGGCCCGACTGTTCTTTAGCCTCTCCACACATCGCTGGAGGGGGGAAAAAAAACCATCAGAACTGATACTTACTGACTAGCTACAGTGCTGTGTTGCCTCAAATTGTCAATTGCTTTGTATAAAATCGTCCAAAAACAATAATAAAGTCAACTCGAGTAGTTTTTGTCACTTCAGCAATATACACAGTGCAAATAAAACAATGTTCCACAAGAACCATGGAGCAACATAAAAAAAAAAAAACAGAAACATCACAAGACTACAGAAGAGCAGATAGGACAAAATACACAGAACAAAAGAGAGCAAGAGTGCAAGAAGAAAACGAGCAAGAAAACAGGGTAAAAAAACATTTAGTGCAGTTGACGTTTAAACGAATACAGTATTATTATTATTATTGACGCCGTATTCTAACAGAGACGTTAGGTGTGCAAAATATGCCTGCTACAACACCTACAACTAATGATAACAAAAATAATGTTAATATTACTACCAATAGTAGTACTACTACTACTATTAATGCCATTACTAATTGTACTTAGTACTACAACCACCAACACTATTACTACTACTATTAATACTACTACTACTACTACTACTACTAATAATAAAAACAACAGTGAGGCTAACGAGAATAACTAAAAATTCTTAATGAAAGTAAACTCTAAACATGAGACTAGCCCGCTAAGCTATCATTTCCATTCTCAGGGACAGTCTCTTACCTTCCTGTAGGTCTCCTTCCAAGGTGGAGTGGTGCCCTTGTACAAAGACCTGTGTCTTTTTAACGCGTCCATGATATAAAAAGGTAAACTTGTAGAATAAAGTTCAAGCCAGTAAACAAAAACAGCTCATTTCACCCGCTCCGCCAATCACAGCGACTTTTAACCTCTCAACACGGAAGCTGTTCTCGGACAGCTGGGAGGTGTAGTTCTTTTAGCTCACACACACTATGTGGACAAATGTATTGGGACGCCTGACCCTTACACCAACAGATACTTTAATGACATCTCATTCAAATACATAGACTTTAATATGGTGTTGCCCCCCCCCTTGCAGCTTTCACTCTTCTTGGAGGTCTTTCCACAAGATTTAGGAGTGTTTCTGTGAGAAAGTTGTGCCACAAAATCACACATGTATATTTACAATACAATAAGTTGTAATGTGTGCTGTTTTTCTATATTATACTGTTGTGTTAGTTTTTATTCTACTGGTATTGCTGTCTTCTCTTGTTCTGTCCACTGCTGTAACAATACAAATTTCTCACCTGAGGCACAAATAAAGAGATCTGATCTTATCTTTTTTAAGAAAACATGCTAGAAGATTCTACCAGAGATTCAATAATTACCCCCCCAGGGCTCTGTCTGATCACATACAAAAGACTTTTTGTAGGTGAATTTGTGTTAGTTTAGTCATTTGATGATATGAACATGTAGTCATTATCCTAAGCGCTCAGTGGGTCTTCAGTTTGAAGACAGTGAGGGTCTCAGTGGTTCTGACATTCAGGAGAAGGCCAAACCTGAAAAAAGCCTTGATGTTCTTCTTCGACCTTTGTGAAGAGGTGGGTCTTGTCAGACTGTGCTTGATGCTCTAAGAGGGTGAACTGTGACCCATGGTCTAAACAGTGCTGATAGGTCAGTTAGAACTGGACCATTTTTGTTTTTTGTTAAGCATTTGAATTTTAAATTTAAGATGAGCATCCACAAAAGCCAGTGATGGGTTTGTAGTAACGGATTCAGGTGTGAGAATTTTGGTGTATTGAAGACCAGATGTGCTGCTGCATTCTGGATCATCTGTAAAAGTCTTGTGGTCTCCAGAGTTAGAGTAGTGCAGTCTAGAAATGATAAGTTACTGGACAAGTATCTGTGTCAGTGGTGAGGAATTCTCTGGATGTTACAATAAAGGTATCTGCAAATTCAGGAGAGGTGTGCTCTTGATGTGGGCGTGATGAGAGGATTCTCAAAAGTGATGAGCTGGTCAGGTCTTGTGGGCGCATTTGATTTGCTGTATATGTATATTGATTTGCTGGGATTTATATAATAGTACCAATTATATAATCAGCACGTTTAAATTCATCTCTATGTTGGTGGGTGTGATGGTCTCTTGTAGTGATGATGAGACGAAGCACTCAGGCTTTCCAGCTGTCATTCTGTGTGTGGAGGGGTGGGGGGTGCTGACGGGATTCCGTGCCGGCCCAAACTCCTGACTGGCCCAAATGCCCGGTTTGCCCAATGGGTGAATATTCCGTGGACTGATGAAACAAAAGTTGAACTTTTTGGAAGATGTGCGTCCCGTTACATCTGGCGTAAAAGTAACACAACATCATACCAACAGTCAAATGTGGTTGTGGTAGTGTGATGGTCTGGGGCTGCTTTGTTGCTTCAGGACCTGAGCTAATTGCTGTGATTGATGGAACCATGAATTCTGCTCTCTACTAAAAAAATCCTGAAGGAGAATGTCTGGCCATCAGTTCTTGACCTCAAGCTGAAGTGTACTTGGGTTTTGCAGCAGGACAACGATCCAAAACTCACCAGCAAGTCCACCTCTGAATGGGTTAAAAATACAAAATGAAGGTTTCGGAGTGGCCTAGGCAAAGTCCTGACTTGAATCCAATTAAGATGCTGTGGCATGACCTTAAGAATGGGTTCACGCTCAGAAGCCTTCCAATATGGCTGAATTAGAAGAATTCTCCAAAGAATAGTGGGCCAGAATTCCGATGTGAAAGACTCATTGCCAGTTATTGCAAACGCGTAATTGCAGTTGTTGCTGCTAAGAGTGGCATAACCAGTTATTAGATTTAGGGAGCAATTACAGTTTCACATAGGGCCATATATGTTTGAATAGTGAAATCAGTACTTAAAAACTGCATTTTGTGTTTACTGGGGTTTAATTTGTTAGCTAATCTGAAACATTTAAGTGTGACAAACATGCAAAAAAAAAAAGAAATTAGGATAAGTAAGTGAACTCTAATGACCTAGATTGTAGTTAGGAGTACATTATTGAATAGTAAAGATCAGTAGTATATAATTAATACTGACATAAGTAGATATATTCACATGGTAAGAATATTGCACATAAGATATTTCACATAATTAATTATTTGTAATCATCAAAGCTTTTTTAAACAAAAATTTCAATACAAAAAAGGATATTTGTAACAATATCAGATATCAACTGCCAAAGTTTTAAAAAAATGATCACCTGTAGTGTCACATCGTAATATCACTGGGAGCTCTAAATGTTATACTGCATTGTACAAACTATGCATTATACCACACAAATTTCTTTACATTAACTAAAGTATTTGATTATATTGACTGTCCACGTGCCACAATTTGGATCTACTCTATATGGACAAAGGTATTGGGATTCCTGACCATTGCACCATCAGGGGGTGACTTTAATGACATTGCAGGCAAATACATAGACTTTAATATGGATGTTTGCAGCCTAGCTCTCTGTTCCAGTTCACCCCAAAGGAATTGGGTGTGGTTGAGGTCAGGGTGCTGAAAAAAAGGGGGCCTAGCCCAAAACCCTGAAAAACAGGTGTGTCCCAATACTTTTGTCCATGTAGTATACTACCTAACTGTGCCAGATCCAGTCACTGCTTGCTCTGCTGGGAGTTTAGCAGATGTCGCTGGCTGAGTCCAATCGATTAACCCAGGACAGAGGTTATCCTGGGGTTTACATAATTAAGAGCAGGTTTAGCAGTTTCTGTTGGACGGGATCAATCCCATTTTACTACCAAAAATCTCGAAAACAGATAAAGAAACCAGAATAATCTGGCTCCCATCAGGAGAAGCAGCAGTGGGCTGGAAGATGGGACGTTACTAACAGGCGTGGTTCCTTCTCATTAAAGCTGCACAAAACTTCAAAAAAACTTCAAAAACACAACATGGCGAAGGTGGTGAGCGTTTCTCCGACCTTCCCATCTGCAGCGAAAGCAGACTCGGAGTCTGAGTCGGACCCGGACGACGGCTCAGTCAGCACCGACACCTCCTGGAGCCCCATCATCCATAGCGGACACTTCATGGTGTCCTCGCCGCACAACGACTCCCTGGCCCGGCGGCGGAGGAGCGGAGCCCCCGCGGATTATGATTTCGACACCGTCAGCAAACCGGGCTGCCACACGTACAGCTTCGGACCCTTCAGGTCCAGAAGACTCAGCATCGACCCCACACTCACTCGACTGTTCGAGTGTATGACCCTCGCCTACAGGTAAGACTGGAGGTCTCTCACTGGAGAGGGGTCCACTTCACCTATGACTGTTTTAAACAATTTATTTTATTTAATCAAGCACACAGCCGTCACAGACACAGTAAATGTAAGCAAATAAACATCTGTAAAAAATAACAGAAAACATTTTTGTCATAAAAATGACAATGTTGGCAACTAATTAGAAACACTACTACTATAATTACTTCAATAACTACTGATACTAATACTATGCCTGCTACTACTACTAATAATAATAATAATACTAAGACTACTGCTACTACTACTACTACTACAACTGCCCCTACACCTATACTACTATTACTGCTGCTACTACTACTACTAATAATAATACTGGAGGATAGTTTTTACTATGTACTGTGTTTATATGGTAGAAATTACAATAAAAACCTACTTGACTTGACACATTCTAATACTACTAATAACACTATTAATGCTACTACTATTAATACTTTTAATATTCATACTTCTAGTACTACTACTACTATTATAACTAATAATAAAAATAGTAATAATAATAATAATTAATGAATGACTAAACAAAAATAAACAAATATATACCAAGCCATTTTAACAGACTGTGTAATGTTGGTGCTAACATATTTCAAGAAAGGGTCCCAAATTTAGCTGAATCCATCCATACTATTACATATTGACTGTTGTAAAGAAAAGAAAATAAGAGGCCAACAAGAAATCTCACCGTTGTACCTCATTTTATTTTCATTTATTTATTTATTCTTATCATTGCCAGTGAAAACGTTTTCTCATATATATGATTCTTATTTCCTGTAGCATGACTTTAAATCCAGATACTGAATACAATGTAAATTTCCTCTCAAGCGCCACAGCTTTGTGAAATGACTGATAGAAGGTCCACACAGGGACTGAGGTGGACTTTGGCAGTAGTTGGCAGCTAAGCAGTCAGGCAAGGATTACACTGTAACTGAGGTCAGGATAAGACTCTCTCTCTCTCTCTCTCTCTCTCTCTCTCTCTCTCTCTCTCTCTCTCTCTCTCTCTCTCTCTCTATGCCTCTCTCTTTCTCTCTCTTTAACCCCCCCTCCTCTCTCCCTCTCTCTCTCTCACCAAGGCCCCTCACTCACTCAAGATTGTTTCGAAACTCAGGCTGCCAGATTACTCTGCACGTCTCACCCCTGACACATATGTCCCTGCCGCTGTCCGAAAGGAAAGTGGATCCCAGATGTCTTTGGATTAAACACATGCACTATTTGGCTATGAGGCATTCCTGCATTGCCTGTGTGCCAAACTCAGTGTCTGCCTTATTTCTACTGCACATCTTTTTGAGTGCAACTTATGACTTATAGGATCATACTGTGGGGTCTAAATGTCTAAAACCACATTAAAAATAATAAAAAACATAGATTAAGAATGTAAATTAAATGTAAAGAAAAATTATAACACAAAGTGAACAAGAAACCGCCATAAATGCTTCAGCATACCAAGACATTTTGGACAACGCAATGCGTCAAACTTTGTGGACACAGTTTGTGGAGGAACCTTTTCTATTCCAGCATGACTGTGCCCTAGTGCACAAAGCAAGCTCCATAAAGACGTGACTGGATGAGTTTGGTGTGGAAGATCTTGACTGGCCCACACAGAGCCCTGACCTCAACCCCATCCAACACCTTTGGGATGAACTGGAATGGGAGATTGTGAGCCAGACCTTCTCATCCAACCTCAGTGTCTGACTTTCTTTCATTGTTAGCAATATCAGCGTGATTTATTGGGACTAATTCTTCAAGGGCTTTGTACAAATATGGCAGAGCTTTGTACCTTGCGTTGTAGACTCTCAGTTGTCACTAGACTTAGAACTCCACTGTAGGTTTAAGCAATACTCCAACATTTTTCAGTCTCTTGCATCTATATTGCATGGCTGGTTAACTCAAATAATAATTTCCAGTGTTTAGAAAAGAATGGACTCTAAGAGAGAATGGATTCTGGTACAGAGCAGTGGGCAATGGTTTACGTAGGTTGCTTTCACGTTTTACCTTCATGTTATGGTTCTTGATGTTGTGGAGTGGATTTTTATTGATGTTGCCTTGGCCGTAAAAAGGAGCTATCGCTTCTTATCAAACCATCGAACAATTCCGCTGGCATTGCCACCAAGCATTGATTTGCAGCTTTCAACATTCCAGGCTCAGGGCAGCAGCCCTGTCCTTGGCTTTTAGACAGAGCGGGCCTTCAGAGGTACGAAGTGAAATCCTTTGGGTTTGTCAGGGTTTACAGTGGCCTCCTCCCCTGGTTTGAATTTATGGCCATGGTTTCTGATGTAACCAGCCATAAAGCTGTGGAAATCACTTGGCGTTGGACACCCACTATAAATGGAGATAATTTCCAATAACCTAGTTTTTGTTAATGAGTGATGCATGCTGCCGCTTTGTGGCCATCACCTTGATGTCGGTGCTCTGTATCTTAGCAGGGGCATGGTCTAGGGCACTTATCTTTCACTCTACCCTTTATTTCTTCTGCCTCAGCGCTCTGAACTTGCAGGTGCCCTGAAAGCCAGACACTTCCTCATGACTTCCTCACTCGCTGCTTCACAGCTATCATCCTCCACAGACTCTTAGCAACAGATTGAACTAAACAAGGCCTTTGCTTCTTCGATCCGCATCAGCCCCTCAGTTAAATGCACCGGAACAGCAGAGGAAATGGCACAGAATGCTGAAAACATGTGGTCAGATGCGCCTCCGAGGTTGCCTTGATTGCAGTTGTGTGATTAAGATGGAAAAAAGGCATTTTCAGCTCTGCTGCACTTCCCAAAGACTTTGTGGTGAGGACACCTGGCACAGTGTGCTGGTCAGACACTGGAATGCATCCCTGAGAGAGTTATATGGACATTTGTGCAAAATCAAAATATGTAAATAACAGCAAAATGCTAGTTTTTTCAGTGTTTCAAACACTGCTGTGGGGTTTGTGAGGTGCAAACTGCAGCAGTAATGCTGGAGTGCTACAGACTAGTACTTGTTTGCTGAGAAAGAAACACAACAGGATCTTTGTTTATGTTTTTTAGGAATTACATTTATCTGTTTCCCAATTTGAAGGATGTTCTGTCATAAAAGGCTAGACAGACTCTCTACCCATATGATGGCTCTGACCAAGTGAAACAAACTGTTTACAAGTATTGAAATGTTTGTTATTATTGAAACAACAGGCTTTCTAATTGGAAAGTGCTCAAACAAAACAATGAATGAAACATACATTTTACATAAAATATTTCTAGAAACAGAGCTGTTGTTCTTTTTTACTCTCTGTATCATAAACAAATCCTGAAATGGAAACTGTAGAGAGGAAAATGAATCTGAGAAAATGCTTTTATGCAGAGTGACTTACAATTTGAGAAAACAAGTTTCAGGACAGTGTGAGAACCAGAGGAGATTTTTAAGTGCTACAATATTTATGTAGGGAGTGCAAGACGATTAGGATTTATGCATCAGGAGAGAAGATGCTCTCAGATTAGTCTTAATGAGGTTTTTGAAGTTAGAGAGGGATTCTGCTGCTCTTGTCATGTTTTGCAGGTCATTCCACCTGCAGGAAGCAAGGAATGAGATCAGTCTGGCCTGGGTTTGCCTTGTGTGTAGGGATGGCAGAGCCAGACGATGTTTCTTGGAGGAAATGGCTGATGTGGCGGCTGTAGAGTGTTATGCCAGAAAAGCAGAAGTACACCAGGTGGAATGTTTGAAAATTGAGAAGAACTGAATAAACAAGTAGAGTCTGATGTGCTCCTGTTGATTTTGGATGAAAAACATCAGTCACACCAGTTCTTTGCAGAGAAGAATTGTTTCTTTGGTTTTCCAGTGGAGCAGCCCCTTTAATCTCAGCTTAACTGATATGATCATGGTGGAAAATATGCAGCTGTTTATCTTCATATTCAAAACCCTTCACTGTTACACAACACTGGCAGTTTGTTGTGTTGCACACATACTGAACAGGACTCCAGCACAAAAATAGGTGCCACCGAAGTCATCACAATTTATCAGTTTATTCACACAATCCAACAAACATGAAAAGGTTTGTTCAGTGACATGCAGAGCAAACTTATCATATCAACGATTCACTGGATTAGTTTGAAGGATTGCCAAGCACATGATAAGGGTAGACAGTATATCAATATAGTATTGATACTGAGGTCAGTTTAGTCAGTATATTGTAATTGTAGTACTTCTAAAACACGGAACATTAAGACCAATTATAAAGAGGCCATAAACCTCAAACGGTATACTGTAGCTAATTAAATATAAGCTCATTTTCTCATTTTCCCGTTTTGTTCCTTTGTTTTTGTCAAATGCTTTCTTAAGTACTTTTGTTTTGTTTGTGAATTCAATGAATGTCAATATAGTGAATTCATCATTGCGCTCATAGTTTTTCTTTGTCTTCTTTTCAATGTGGTTTTATTGTTTTGCTTATCTGGCTTGTTTGTAAACCTAAAACTTGTCACATGGCATGTTTTGGGCATGAGAAAAAAAGGCAGAAAAAAAAGCTCATATGTGAAGAAGCTGAAGAGGAATATAGGTTGGATATTACAACAAGACAATGATTCAAGATGTACATGAAGATTCACATAGAACCATTTGATGATTATTGAAAATCTGTGTTTTGCATGCAAATGCAAATATAAATTACCGATAAATATTTATGAAGTAGAAGCATTCTGAAAGGAAAGGTGAGAAATGTAATTCAAGAGGATAAGAAATGCATGGCCATAGATTTCAGCCATAGAGGGTCTTATTAAATACTGAGTGAAGTTTGCCATTCCACAGTTTTTTTCCAATATGTTAAATTCAGAAAATAAATATTAATTATGTTTTAATAGGCTGTTCAGTGGCTGTTTCGTTCCATGCACAGATGGTGTAAACTTCTTTCTGTTAATAAGATGCAGAACTTGACCAGGGTGTCCAAAC
This sequence comes from Hemigrammopetersius urotaenia, assembly GCA_037974485.1. Taxonomy (NCBI): domain Eukaryota; kingdom Metazoa; phylum Chordata; class Actinopteri; order Characiformes; family Alestidae; genus Hemigrammopetersius; species Hemigrammopetersius urotaenia. Next base: position 1,110 of record JBBPDC010170672.1, on the reverse strand, counting down.
TTTCCCGTACAACCTTACATATCACAATTCTGTGTGTCTCTTTGCAGTGGGAAGATTGTGTCTCCTAAATGGAAAGCCTTCAAAGGCCTGAGGCTGCTATGGAGGGATAAAATCCGTCTGAATAACGGCATCTGGAGGGCCTGGTTCATTCAGTGTAAGCTTCTCTAGTCTAAGAAAACCAGAAAGTTACAGAATTATGTTTAAAAGCATTACTGTAAAAATAAAGAAAGAAACATTGAAGTAAAAGATTAGTTTAGTGTAAGATACAAAAGCTAGAAAACCTTGCATGTCACATGCGTTAATGATTCATAGTATTATGCATTTTATGCATTATGGCTAATTCCTTCTGCATTTTGGCATATAGAGATGTTCTTAAATGCTTCCGCGAATTCGTAACTCTATTAAAATATTTTAGATTTAGAGAAACGGAAGAATCCTGTGTGTGGATTTGTCACTCCACTGGAGGGGTCCGAGGCAGACGCCCATCGCAAACCTGAGGTGGGTCTTACTAAATACACACAATGAAATAAACTTAATCATACTAATACATAGTACATGCTAACATATACTAAAAGCTGAATTTATGCAGAGAAGTATTTACCAATAACAGAAAGTGAACACTGGCTGCATATTAGTTTGCAGTTTGGTGATTTACAGGTGTTGAATGGGTAGCAGACCATTGTAATATAATAGTGTGTATGTTGGCAAACTCATTATATAGTTACATTGTGACCCTGATATTTGACATTAGACCAGCGTTTCTCAAACATGGTCTTGGGGACCAGTCATGTCAGGCTTTGGGGCTGCAGGCAACCTATAAATAAAACTATGCCTATATATATGAACTAAGAAACCTATAATTTGTTTCCCTTTTTTGTCTTATGTTTTTTATAAAACTATACTGTTGTACACTGCCAAATGGTGCTGAATGTACAAACTGACTTTTAACCTAAATTAAATTGCAGGTCTCGTCACCCACTGTGATTATTTTTGGCACCAACATTTTTGTGTGCTTTGACTTTTTCCAAATTATGTGTCACGAGCCGGGCCGCAAGACCCGGACTCGGAACTACCTGGAAGGTCCCAATAACAATCAGGCAGGCAGAGATC
>JBBPDC010170604.1:0-17134 GCA_037974485.1 Hemigrammopetersius urotaenia | reverse complement strand
CTCTTTAAATGAACTTAAATGTGTATCACAAACACCCTTAACTTATTATAAAATAAGTAACCTTCAAATATATAAATGAAATAATAAACACTTCACTTTGAAGCACCTTGAGGTATCCTTAAATCAACAAAACACCTGTAGTTGACTTAAAATAAGCTTAATAACAGTCATCTTATTTAAACAGAGAATAACATACTTAGTCTCAAACCCTTAAACTCTACACTATTACCTTAAACCTGTAATAGAGCCCCTTTAAAGTTAGCAAGGTTAATCTACTTCTTCACATTTAACTTAGTTTAAATGCATCACTTCTTCTTAGCTTAACTCTTCTGGGTTGCCGTTGCTGGAGCTTCACGTGCACAGTCCTTCTTTCCTTTGATGATTGAGAGCGGCGTCACCCCTTAACGAGCTGCTTGTTTGCTGCGCTGCGATCGGCCTCTTTCTCTCTCCGACTGCACTCCGCCCGCTCCTCCAGCCCGGACAGGTTGAGTTCTGACTGTTACTCCCCTCGAGTTAAACACAGGCTCAGGTCGTTCTTGAATTCACTGACATTTATTTAGACAACGTCTTGTACGTTCAAGTACCAACAATGCAGTCCGAACAATGCCGTCCGAACTCATTGGCCTCTCTGACTCAAGAGGAATAAACTTGACTTGGATATGCTTTCCTCAATTCTTCGTACTTCTTACACCCCTGTAACTTAACTCTCTTAGCAAAGTGACTAATGCTGCACCTCGTGTGGCTAAATCTCCTGCAGGCTCTCTTTCTCTCTCCGGTGTCACAGTTAAACGATTCCCACAGGAAACCCAAGAGAAAGAAACGTTCCCCCTCTGCTTATGAACCGTAGTAAAACAACATGAATTGACCAACAAGTATTAACAAAATAAAATACATTACTTATTTACTCTAATGATTATTTACTGAACCTTTTTAACTATTGACTTTCTAACATTATGAATTAAAATAAATGAATCGTACATGATGGCAGCTACACTCTCTCTGTATCTCTCTCTCTCTCTCTCTCTCTCTCTCTGTCTTTCTCTCTGTCTCTCTCTCTGTCTTTCTCTCTGTCTCTCTCTCGCTCTCTCTGTATCTCTGGATCATACAGAGGGGGGGCATTTTAATCTAGATTAATCTAGATTAATCTCAAGATTACAATGAGATTAATCTAGATTAAAAAATTTAATATATATATATCAGGGCTGTAACAGTACATGTATTCATACCGAACCATCACGGTACATGGGTCACGGTTCGGTACATGATGTCGTACAGAGAATACACGGTACGACGGAGAAGACGTGATTGAAGCAATACGGAATTACAGAGGGACCAAAAAGCGCAAGTACATCATAAATCTGGGTCATAGTGTGGTGCAATAGTGCCACCTACTGGCGTAACTCTTCTGCTGCCTTACCCATACATGAAAATATAAGCAAGAGTGTGTGTTTACTGGTTAATACACTGCTGTTTATTTAAAACAAACAAAAACAAGCCAAGCCTCATTCTTTAGAACTTTTTGTTGCTTAACTTTGCTGTATCGTGAACCGTACCGAACCGTGACCCCAAAACCGAGGTACGCACCGAACCATGACATCTGCGTACTGTTATATAGTGAGAGAGAACAGATTGAAATAGAGGTAGAGAGAGAGAAGAGAGTAAAAGGCAGAGCTGGAGATGGGGGAGAGACAAAAACAGAGACACAGAGAGAGAGAAACAAAAAGAAAGACTTTTTATTTACCTAATTTTTTGTGTCATGTACAGCACTTTGCAAAAGTCTTCACACTTGCGCAAATTATTTAAAGCCATTTTTCTCAGCGTGTGATAAAGTCTCTTTCTAGGACAGTTAACATTCAAATAAATGCAAACGACCAAAAAATCAGTAAAAAGTGTCTAGATTTGTTTGTCTGTAATAAAGTAGGTCATATTGTGTGAGTTGGTAAGGAGAACGCAGGTTCGGTTCCAGATTTATCCTCGTTTCCTTCAGCTTGGATTTGTGCAATTCCTTCAGCAGCTCCTGATTTAATTTAATGAAAGACAGATTAATTCGAACAAGGTTTCTGTTGGAAAAAGAATACCACAAGGAACACAATGATATATTCAACAGAACATCACTATTTACTGTATAATATTCATGTAACCATATACACAATTCTGTGCAAAAAAGGCACCTGTGAAAATAACGTAGTTTTTTTCACATTTATAGTACTAAACACCCTAAAAGTAAAAAGAATTAATACTTATAAAATTATACAGTAAACAGTGATTTTATGTTCAGTATATCAGTGTGTTCCTTGCGGAAGTCCAGTATTACTTATAGTTTCCATCAAAAACCTGGTTTATTAAATTGAATCAGGAGCTGCTGATGGAATTTCACAAACCCAAAAACTGATTGGAGGAACCGAGGAGAAATCTGGAACCAAAACTGTGTTTTCCTCACCAGCTCACAAAATATCAATAACAAATACTGATACTTTTTTACTGGTTTCTTGTTTGCATTTCTTTTAATGTTAACTTTGCTTTCAGAAAGACACTTTACCTTCACACACTGAGATAAAGGACTTTTTCTTGCATGACTGCCAAGACTACAGCACAGTGCTGTATATTTGCCTGGTGGCTAAATGTATTTGGTTATATGTTATGTTCAATACATTCTTTGCATATAATACATTCATGTGTTCAGTAGTACCTTACAAAGGAATAAATGTAAAATAAACTGTTACTAATATTAGGCCTGTGCTCAAAAAACAAGTGGAGAGACAGGAATGTAAACACATCGCCATCAGCTAAGTGAGGATCCTGCACCAGCTCAGACCCTCCTGGTGTTTATTCAATGTGGACAGAAAGGAAATGTATCGGAGGCCAGATAAAGTAATACTGGACTGGCACAAGGAACACATTAATATACTCAACATAAAATCACTATTTACTGTTTAATGTTATTTGTATTTACATTTTTTTAGTAAATTTAGTAATATTAAACCCTAGACTAGTATCAGTAAAATCTGACTTTGTCATATAGAAACGGTGTAAAACAGTCTAAAACAAGGGTTGGTTCTCCTGCCGTTTGCTGCTCTTTCTCTTGGCGCACTGCCGCACGGACGCTTTCTGAACTCCCCCCCACCTTCTGTGGATTTTCCCCACTCACTTGTTAGATAGTTCATACCTTCCAACATAAATTCAAAATCATTTTGCATGTTTTGATACAGATTTATTTTTAAAATCACTCTAGATTTAAAGTGAAGAATTTTGTTGATATTCTCTTTTGATTCTCTTTGTTCTCTTTGGCTAAACAGAGTGAAGCTGCTAAGATGTTATGTATACATATATGTGCATATAGTGTAATGTATTTTAAATTCTTCAAGAAAGACAACAAATAAAAACAGTGAAAGAGCATAGCTAGAAACATGAATGAACGTATTATTATTACTAGTATTATTATTGATGTATGTATATTTGCTTGTATTGCTATGGTTGTTGCTGTTTTAATTATGTTTTCTGAGCTGGAGCTTCAACACACTGTCAGATCCACAGATTCTGCTGTGTTCTTCTGTGTTCTTCTGTGTTCTGCTGTGTTCTGATGGGTAGCATGACCGGATTAATGTCATGTGGTGGGATTAATCAGCGTTAATTTTTGAAGGACATTATTTTTTCTGTAGCCTAGTGGTTAGGGTATTTGCTCTGCGATCACGAAGTTGTGGGTTCGCAAGACTGCTAAGCAGCACCTCTGAGGTACACTTGAGCAAGATTCCAACACCACACACTGCTCCCCAGGTGCTGTGTTCCTGCCTGCTGCTTCATTTGGTGAATGGGTTAAATACAGAAGAAGAATTTTGTGCTGTGGTGTGTTCGTGTATGACAGAATGGTTACTTTCAAATGCACAATACAAATGCAATACCAGAATACATAAAGGTATGTATCCTGTTATTGCATATGTGTGTGTGGGGGGGGGGGGGGCGGGGGCTGTATTTACTTCTTATCTTGTTTTAAGTTTAACATTATCATTATCAAAATATTACAGTACAGTGTATATTATATTCACACACATACATACCTTCTCCTGAACCGTTCACAGGAACCATCCCAGCAGCTCTGTTAAAGGTCTGAATTAAGGAGAAGCTGTTTGGACGTGATGTTAACACTGCCATGCTCAGTGTAAACAAGGGGCACTGGGAACGAGGGAACGTCTCTTTCATTAAAACACTCAAGACCTGTTTATTTATCATTTCAGCACAAAACTGGTTTAATCTGGTCCCTGCAGAGAGACCACCTGCTGGACAGGCCTGACTGAAGCTCATTCCGGGAGGAATGAATGTGTCCACTCACGCTGAAAAACACACACTGAAATATAAAAATCAGCATCAGAACATGAATGAAGATGAAAAATAAACTAAAAAAAAAAAAAAAACACAGCTTCCTGCGTTAGTATAAAGACCATCAGCCAGAACTGAGGCCCCAATTTCACTTCTGTAGCAATTTTAGTAGTACCTGAATGCAGATTTGACAAAATAAAAGTCAACTCTGGTACCAGAAATTCCACCCCTGGCTACATTAGCCTCGTAGCTCCAGAGTAGTTTTAGGGCTACCAGTATTATAGCTATTGTGAGCCAGGAGTGGATTTTTTGTTAATAAAGATGACCTTATTTAGTAATTACAATTTTATACTAATTACCAAATATTTCCAAAAAATACACTTCTGGAGAATGTGGTGCTTATGGAGGAATGCTGTGATCCTGTAGAAACATTGTGGTCCTGGAGGATCATTGTGGATGTGGTGGAATGTTGTGATCCTAGAGGAATGCTGTGGCCCTGGAGGAACATTGCCGTTCCTGAATATCATTGTGGATGTGGAGGATTGTTGTGACCCTAGAGAATCATTATGAATTGGGAGGATTGATGTGGTCCTGGAGGATCATTGTGGCTTAACCAGCTACAGTCCTAAATCTACAGAATAAGGTTTCAGACACAGAATGTGTCTTGGCCGATCAACTTCATTTGGGAAAAGAGAGGAATTTGACAAATGGATGCTTGCAATGAAGGTCTCTGGCAAGATAATACAGAGGTTCACACAGAAACTCCGTACTGTGTGTATGTGGCAGTAATGACAATACAACCTACTTGACTTGGCTTTGGATCTAATTAAAAAAGGGCTAATGCATTGTGATTAAAACATTTTTTTTCTTTTAGTTCATTGGAAAATTTCTGTGTTCCAGCCTCTGAAGCCACTGAAGGCCAGTGAGCAGCTTCTGTAGAGCTGTGTAATTTCTGCTGTTGTTCTGGGAAAACATTGTACAGTGTGATCCTAGATGAACGTTGTGGTCCTGGAGGATTGTTGTGGACTTGGTTAAATGCTGTATTCCAGGAGAAACATTGTGGTACTGGAAGAATATTGTGGTCCTAAAGGAATGGTGTGTTTCTGGTGGAACACTGTGGACTTAGAGGAATGTGTAAAAAGGTTGATATATCTATCTGACTTACCCCAGCGCACACATTACAGAAGCAAGCATCTGGGGAAAAGAAGGGAATTCACCAAATAGTCCTTTGGCTTTGTCCCTAATTAAATAAGTGCTCATACACTGGAATAAAATCATGTTTTCCTTTTAGTTCATTGCAAAATGTTCAAGTTCCAGCATCTGAAACCTTTGGCCACTAATAAGCAGCTATTGGCCTTGTTGTTAGGACCACATGCTGATTGAGAACGTTGCACAACATCTGTGCTCATGTTATTTGTAATAGCGTGATTCTTACACATTCCAGCTTTAGATCACCAAAATCACATAAAAGGTAAACAGATGCAGCTGCATATTTCATATTTATAACCCATGTGAAGATACGTGATACAGTGTCTGAAGATATGTGAAGGATGGAAGGTCAGCGAGGAGCAGCCTTTGTACGATATGAAATATAAAATACACGTCCCAAAGGAACCGTTTGGAGTAATTTATCCCAGGACCTTGCCAGGACCCAATCATAGTCAAACTCCTCAACAGCTGTAAAACGCCAGAACTCACAGCTCAAGGTCCTTCACCCTCATATCTCTTTGACTACAAACCATTTAAGGACATGGCTGCAGAACATTAAAAACAACAACCTAAAACAACTCTGACCCACTGAGGTCTGGGCTCCACAAGAACCTCTGAAGTTTATTTAAGTTCATTTTAGTCCCGTAAGCTGTGAGGTTTGACATCCATGGATCAGACTAGGTTGTCCCACAACTCATTCAGATTGATATCTGGGGAATCTGGAGGCACCTTGAACACTCGTGCTGAAAGAGGAACTGCCATTAGGACCAGCATTTCCATGATGGCTGAATTTCATCTGTGGGTGTCAACGAAACATCCACATCAATGCAGGGTTCTCCAGTAGAACATCGCCCAGAGCATCACGCTGTCTCCACCACCTCACATTCTTCCCATAGTACATCCTGGTCCTTTCCTTCCGCAGGTAAGAGACACACACACACACACACACACACACCTGACCGTCCACATGAAGATGAAAACCTGATCCATCAGACCAGCCCATCTTCTTCCATCACTCCAGATCTGACGTCCACTGTTGGAGCTTTCGGTGGTGGCAAGGGATCAGCATGGGTACTCTGACCGGTCTGCAGCCATGCAACCCCATGCGCAGCAGGGGCCGCTACATTGTGTGTTCTGACGAGCCACATACCGTGATCTGACATTTTCATTTTCCTCACTTAATATTGACTAAAAATACACTCAGTAATCTTTGCTAACAAATCATTTTACAGTATGTTCACCAACTGGTCAAGTGGTAACCTGTGGTGTGCAGAAGCTTTTGACTAGTAGAGTATATTTTTTATATTGGTGGATATTTGGGGGCATTGGGAGCACATCTGAATATTATAATATATTCTACATGGACAAAAGTATTGGGACAAACCTCTTAATTAAGTTTAGGTGGCCCCTTACTTCCAGTGAAGGCCAATCTTAATGTTTCAGAACACCAAGCAATTTTAGTCAATGACATTTCTAAATTTGTTGATACAGTTTGGAGAAGAACCTTTTTCTATTCCAGTATTACTGTGCCCTAACATCAGTGCCTGACCTCATAAATGCTCTACAGAATGAATGGACACAAATTTCCACAGAAACTATAAAATCTTGTGGAAAGCCTTCCAAGAAGAGTGGAAACTGCAGTGTCATTAAAGTCGCTGTTGGTGTAATGGTCAGGCATGTCAGTGCTTTTGTCCATATAGTGTATGTTATAATTATGGTGCATGTGCGCAGATCGGAAAGCGGCCTGCAGATCAAAGGCGGAACGCACGGAGGAACGTACACTACAGGTTTCTGCCGGAGTTTTTTCCAGGCGGGACAGAGGATTGGGGCGGAACCGGAGCAGAGGCCATGGCAGAGGTTTGTGAAAATGATTAATATTTCATCTAATTTCAGTTTTTCAGTTTTTATCAGTGACATCCATCAGCCACACGCGCTTCAAACAAGTCATATACGGGGACCGTGTTCGAGTTCTTTAAGGTTTTGGCGTTAAATTTGTTTTAAACGGACCCCCTCTCGTTAGCCTGCAGGCTAACTGCGTTAGCATAACAGCTCCCTGTTTTTGATTTTTTTTACCAAAAATATTCTACAGGGGTTATCAGCGCTTTTATTGTTCACTTGAGGGCATTTACAATAGCACTGCGCCGCACAGACCAGTTCAATGTAAGTATATGATGTTAGTTGTATATTTGTTTACCTTGTTTGTGTTTGTTTATCTCTGTTGAAAGTCAGTGTGAGAGCTAATTAGTCTCTCATTGCTCTGACCTCGTTTTCTAAAGTCTGTATATTTGTTATTAGTTTTTTAGTTTTTTTTGGTTATTATTTTTTAGGGTTCTGTAACAGATATTCACATTTTTGTGGTGGAAAGTAGGTCTGTACAGTATGAATAAGATAACAGTATTGCGATTTTATTGATACATAATGTGATGTCTGAAGATATTAATGGGCCATATCACCACATCAGTGCTTTATTTTATTTCTTTTCTAAAATAAAACCTTCTGCTGGCACATTCAGTGCCTTTGGGGCAGCTGGTGGCCTAGTGGTTAGGCAGTTACCCCTGCAATTTGACAGTTGTGGGTTTGAATCCCAGGACTGCTAGTGATACCACTGAGCTGCCCTTGAGCAAAGTACCATCCCCACACACTGCTTCCTGGGTGCTGCTTCACTTGAATGATTTAAATGCAGAGAAAGAATTTCACATTTTCACACTGTGTGCTGTGCTATGGTGTGTTCATGCATGACTGTCAGTGGCCACTTTTAATCTTCCTTTTTATATAGTCACATTATACTACATTGATCTAGTAGAAGTCAGTATTAGGTGTTAATTTTTTACTGTTCTTTTTAATCCCGATTGTTAAAAATAAACATTAGTGCTGATTAAAGTCTCTCACTTCTCCAGCCTTGTTTTGTAAAGGCTCTATTCACTTCTAAGTCCAAATATGAATTAACTGCTGTGCAGGGCAGCACAGTATATCAATCATTATCATTATTGGTGTTGGTGAATCAGTGCATGAATTGATGGGACTAAACTGTGTTGGTCAGAATTGCCTTTTTTTGCCTAATAAACCTAAAAATGAATGTCCTGCTCTCTAAACTCGTGAGACCTGTTATTTAGTTGCACAATCAAAAAATCCTGTCAATATTAGAGCTGTAAGATATGAAAAGAGTATTGTGACTGTGGTGCCTTTCAAGATATTAAAGGGCCTATGTAATCACTTTTTTGGAATGAAAAAAAAGCTTAACTATATTTATTCAAACATTACATTTACTCCCCATGCATTTAGTCCATATATGGGGAATAGCTACAAGTGCAGCCAGTTTCCAAATCATAGTTTTTGTGAACTATACACATTTAAATGTATCTCCTTATTCTGGCTACAGCAGTTTAGAACCCACCCATTCAAGCACCAATTCACTTTTAATGGTGACAATTAGACTGTTGCTAAATTTTATGAATATTTATCAGAACACCCAGTAACTTACTTGGAGCTGTGATTGATCAGCCTGTCAGAAACACAGAAATCGCTGTCTTCTGTGATATCAGTATTGGCGATATGGATATTGCGATTAACAAATATTTTGTGCAGCTTGCAGAGTGAGATTTTCTCTCATGATATCAGACTGTTGTCCCTGTTGACAGTACACAAATTAATTTCACTGTTTATATGGCTGAAATGACAAACCTACTGGACCTCGATGTTTGGGTGTATTTAATCTGGTGCTCTTAAACAGACGCACAGCCTGCAGGACCTGCGGCAGCAAGCAGCCATCGCGTCCAAGGTGTTCGTCCAACGGGACTACACTTCTGGAACCATCTGCAAGTTCCAGACCAAGTTTCCAACTGAGCTGGAGGCCAGGGTGAGATCATCTTTACTTTATATCCGGAGAGATTTGTATTTCAGTTCAGAGGAGTATGAATAAAACACACACAAATAATGTACATACAGTACTTTCTTGTATTTTCAGTAAGTTTTCCAGGCTGACTAAAGGACTTTCAAAGACTTTCAGTTTAGTCCCTGAACCTGACCACTTTCAGAGGAATGTTTTTTGTTTAAGACATAGTGACCTACTTACGATTCAGTCAAGCAAAACAAAGCACATCTAACTTATTGCCTGTGTGTGTACAAATATGTATTTGCTTCATTTACAGATGTTTGAATTCATGTTCATACAAAATATGTTAAGTTTTTTTTGTTTGTTTTTTTTTTTACAGATTGAGAAGCAACAGTTTGAGGAGACAATACAGACTCTGAATAATCTGTATGCAGAAGCAGAGAAGCTGGGGGGCAAGTCGTATCTGGAGGGCTGCCTGGCATGTCTCACCGCTTACACTATCTTCCTCTGCATGGAGACTCACTATGAAAAAGTGAGCTCTTATCAGTTCATAAACTGTTTGAACATTGTTCAAGGTTTAAGGTTGCTTATTTATTTATTATTCATTTATTATTTATTTAGTGTGGCATTTGGCAGACCTCCTTATCCAGAGCAACTTACTATCATTACTTACAGGGACAGTTCCCCTGGAGCAACCGAGGCTTAAGTGTCTTGTTCAAGGACACAATGTTGGAAGTGGGGGTTTGAACGTGAACTTTGTGGTTGTCTGGTTTACAGGCAAGTGTTTTACCCACTAGGCTGACGCCCACTAGGCTGCTAGACACCACAACAATGTAACAGTATAGTGTGAACAAGATGTAAACCTTCCTGAGTAACTTGTGTTGCACCATAAGTGTGATTACTATTACAGCATTGACCCAAGTATAAGGAATGACAGAAACAGTACAATAAATAGCCAATATAGTAATGTAACAGAAGTGTGGATGGAATGTAAACCTTCCGGGATGAATAATATTGCTCCATATGTGTATTATTGCACAAGAGTAAACAGCTCTCTGAGCGTCAACAGGAAACAGATTTTGCTCTGGTTCAGGCAGCAAGATTTGAACTGTTCAGAGCCTTTCGGCCAAAATAAAGTGGTTCAGAACCAGAAAGCGCTCTGCTTGTTTTGGAAACAAACATCTGCAGTAACAGATGTGATTTGTTGTCTTGTTTAATCCAGAACTGTGTTGTGCAACATCTTTCATCAATGATATGTGTCTGATCACAATGAGTCTACTCAAAACTGATGCAAATGCTGCTCCAATAGTGTATCTTAACACGGGTCAAGAATCTGCAAAAACAAGAAGAGAAAGAGGGATCAGAGAGCGAGTAGAGTAAAAGAGCAAGAGAACATATGCGAGTGAGAGCAGAGTGATTGATTCCAGCAAGAGAACCGTTGGACAAAGAGAAATACGGAGAAATTAGTGAGAGTGAAAGAGATAACAGTGAGAGCGAGAGAAGGCAGACAGAGAGAAAAACGCAAACAATAGTGAGCGATAGAAAGAGAGCCATTCACACTTTTCACAAACATACAGAGTGGCTATCTGATAGTCATATACTGTAATGTGCAAAAGTCATGAGCCATGACTTTCTTTATATTTTGCTTTTAATCACCTTGTTGGTGCAATACTATTTTCTGCCTGTCAGGCTGTCTTGTCTTTGGGGTCCTGGGTTGATTTAAAAAGTGCCTAAAGATACAAGGAGCCTAGATAAAGGAGTTCCAACCACTCAGCATTCAGCACCACCAGTATACTGATCACCGCCTGATCATCTGGAATCATCTGCTCCTGTTTCTTTTCTGCTTGAATGAGTCATATGTAGGTCACTGTGTGTCTTAACAACAAACAAAAACATTCCTCTGAAACTGGTCAGGTTCAGGGTCTGGACTGAAAGTGAATTTTTGAAAGGGATTCAGAAAGCCTGGAGAACTGTTTCTCATAACCACATTGAAAAAGCAAAAAAGTCTGGATCTTTGGAAGCAAAATATTAAGAAATGAGAAGGGTTTAGGTCTTTGGCACTGTACTGTATAATAATTTATTAGTACCAGCTTTATACAGTATGACTGATGTTTGTTGGCCTCTTTGAATCTCCAGAGTGTCTGTAAATTACTGTGTAAAAGTTCCTTAAGGTGGAATTTCCTGTAATGAGACGCATGTTCAGTAATTACTTCCATGAACTGATCTCAGTTGGAGATACTCTGGAATTATTGTGGTTACAGATGATTTCTTCAGGGAAAAACCAGGAACGCATGTGTGGCATCATTTTACTGGAGTGTGATTGAGTTTAACCGGCCTGTTTCCTTTAATGTTTTAGGTGCTGAAGAAGATCACAAAGTACGTCCAGGAGCAGAACGAGAAGGTTTACGCACCTCTGGGTCTCCTCCTCACTGACCCCATCGAGAGAGGCCTTCGAGTCGTATCCTTCATAACAATGCAGTCTTCAATCTTGTCTTTTTTTTTTTTTTTTTTTTTTGATGATTGAAAGTTTGTAAATTTGTAAATTGGCACATTTCCTCTACTCTTATGTAGGTAATCTATCACTGACGTGATAGATTCTCTACGTAATAAGTAGGGGTGGGCATAGATTAATTTTTTAAATCTAGATTAATCTCATTGTAATCTTGGAATTAATCTAGATAGAAATTTTAATCTAGATTAATCTGAATTAAAATGGCTCATTTGAATTCTGCCGAAGGTCCCCCCCCAAAATGATCCCAATGCCTGTTTTTATAGTTTAAACCATAAATATGGCTCCAAATCTTCTCCCAGATCACTTTAATCTCATTTTGAACTCATTTTGAGTTTAATACATTACCCTTAAAGAAAATGTAAATATATACCTGAGGTTTAAATACGGAAAAGTGAGAGACAGAGAGAGTAAAAGAGATACAGAGAGAGAGAGACGATCCGCACGCTCCGGAAAAGTCACGAACGAGAAAGAGAGAAAGAGGCACAAAGAGAGAGAGAGCGAGAGCAACAGAGAGAGCGAGACAGGTTTAAAACGGGCGCGATCCGGAAAAGTCACGAACGAGAGACAGACAGACGGAGAGAAAGAAAGTAAATCTGCGCTAAAATATCAAGGTGAAAGTCATCATAGCTTGCGTAGTAAAGACAAAGCTCCCAACCCAACTTTGCGAATAGATTAACGGCAATATTTTTTTTTATCGCGCGATAAGAGTCTCACATTAACGCAGCACATTAATGCCGATAACGGCCCACCACTAGTAATAAGATTGTATACAACTTTTCACTCAGAATATCAGGAATGAAAACAGAGCCAAAAATAGTGTGAAACTCAATTACAGTTTGCATGTACTCACAGAAATAGATTTTAGTTAATTTATGTTTTTCATATTCATTCTGCCTTTTAATATGAGAGCCAACAGTCCTCTTAGTGTTTTCTTTAACCTGGTCTTCTTAAGGTGGAGATAACCATTTTTGAGGACAGAAGCATTGGATCAAGATAAAATACACCAAAGGTAAAAACTCACCCAGAGATTTAAGTACTGCCTTAACATATCTTAGATGCTTTCATTGCATGGACTGGTCACTTTATTTGAAACACCGCCTTGTGCTTCCACTGACTGGCCACTTATTAAATTGACATGGACTGGCCAGGTAGTAATTGACCTCTGTGACCTTTGTGTGTGTGGGGAGGGGGTTGAGAGAGGTCCACCATCCAGAGATATCCAGAAAGGAGCCCACACACACTGGACATCAACAGATGGGACTGGCTTTCTGATAATGTGGCCAGGGAGTAAATGAGTGGTGTGTAATTCAAACTTGTTTCTCTGCAGGACAATGTGTTGGACACATTAATCACTGACCTGCTGGATTAAGAACCGGGTCCCTTTATCACGTCGCTCTGAACGTGGAGGCCGCTTCTTCCTTTACCGACTCTTCCTCCATTTGTTCTTTCCCTCACAGGAGAAGCCTCGTCTGAAGCTCTCGCTCGATTATAAGCTGTCAGATTTTGTACGTGTTGCGTCTTACCTAATCGAAATCATTTTAAAAGCTGTAATATTGTGCCATGCGTTTTATATCGCTTCTCCTTTTGAATCCTTTAAACTCCTGCTTGTCTGTATATACCTGTCTTTGAACGAGTACCAGGTAAAATGTGCAAATGTTCAGTGTCCACGTAGTGAAAAATCGCCTCGGAGGATCGCAGATCAACGTTCTGATGATCTTTAATTGTGGATTTGACAACGTAATGTGTAAGCAATTTTGATATAATGTGCATTTTAATACCATCAGGCCTGGTCAGTGATGATCATTCCATTCCCTTCTGCTCCTTTAAAACACTACAGCAGGGATCTCCCACCTACAGCACAGTTTGGTGGTTCCTCCTCAAAAACGCCCACTAAGCCTGGTGATTTAGTTGGTCCAGGTGTGTTTGAGCAGGTAAAATCGTCACATACTGTGCTGGATGCTGGCTCTCTAGGACCAGATCTGCCCCCCCCTTGCACTCCAGGACAGACTGAACCTGGTCACACCCCCTCACACTATTAACAGACTCTCCTTTGAAAATCTGTACCCAGATCAGGTCAGAATGTGCAAAGTCAAGTGTGCTTAAGAATGATTAATCCCTTGTGCATCAGTACTGACCTTAAAAAATGATAAAGCAACAGTTCCATTCAGTGTTGCTTCTTATTAGATTCAAACAGTGTCGTTTGTACCTTTTATGTTGTATCATAATAAACTGTGTCTGTCTTTTCTTGAAAATCTCTGGACATTTATTTAAAAAAATATGTATCAATAAATTAATTTTACTTCAGTTTGTTGTGTTGTGTGCTGATTTAACGAGGAAAACAAAGCCTTGAATGTATGGGGTCAAGTGTATAGATTTTATGTGATTAAATAGAAAAAAAATTTTTGTCCAGTTGGCAACTATTAATTGAATTTTATTTCATGTCAGGAAAATTTAATTTCAAGTCAGGAGAGGCACACATTGTGTACGTCACTGCCGCAAAATACTAATACTTACTAATACTATTTTGTGCCTGCCAGTCTGTCTTATCTTTGGTATGCTGAGTGGATTAAATGTAATAATGTAATAAAGATTACTACATTAAATGAAAGAACAAATGTTTTACTGCGACAGACTGCAACGTGCCTAAGTTCCAACCATTCAGCACCACCAGTATACTGATCAACACTTGATCACCTGGAATCATCTGCACCTAATAAACGCGCAGTGTGTATATGGCTTTTTTACCTTCTTATTATTTCTTAATTATTCCTATTAAGCAGTTTCCAATGAAATTTTCTGATTATCAGAATTATAATTATTAAAATTATCAGGTCATTATATTTTTGGATTATTATTTTTATTATTTTAAAGCAGCGTCTTTTTTGAAGATGATTAAGGTAATAAAAATATAGATGCTCTCGTTTTGTGAATGGGGTTGTAGTTCCGCCTATGTCCTTTTGGCTCCGCTATAATCACTACTCCCTCTTTTTGCGTTTGGATTAAAAACTTCTTTAATTAAAAGTATAAATTCAGCTGTTTTAATCATTTTGTTTTAATAAATATTCTGGGTTGAAGAGCTCCGTGTGTCCAGCGTTCTCGCTGGTTAAGGTAGGAGAAAGCTGCTGCAGCAGAAAGTTTAAATCGGGGGGTGTTTGGTTTTAAATCCGAATTCTCCTGTTAGGCTAGGTTAGCTGTGCTAGCTGCAGGATGCTTCTGTTTCTGCTCGTATTTTGACAGGTTTCCCCTTGTCTAAAACTGCTTGTCTGTTGCTGTGTTTGTGTGCTCTTCGTCGTTAAATGGCGTGTCACGGCTCTGTTGATTAAAATCTCTGGCCGTTTAGCTACACACGCTAAACACGAAGGCTAGGTTGGAGTTATTCAATTCCACCTTAAAACTAATGGAACAGACGCCCATTTAAGGCGGAACGGACTATTCTTAAAAATAAAGGTGGTCTGAACTTCATTCAGGAGCTTTTTTTTTTTATTAGTAAACGGTATGTTCTTGTTTCCTTGCTTGTATGTTAACGAGCTGTGCTCTCATAGACTGTCGTTTTTAAAAAGCATCCTAAAACAGTTGTCCTGGTAATAAATGTGTACCTGGGACCGTCGGTGTTTTGTAGGAGTGGTTCTGAGTACCTTCTGAATGGGGGACAAGGACAATCAGTGTTTTATATGAGTGGTTCTGAATATTTTTATTGGGGAACAGGGACAGTCAGTGCTGAAAATACACATTACCAGGACGAGTGTCTTATGAAGTAGACAGTTCCTTGGCAAGCTAGACAGAAGTGTATTTCCTAAAAAGATATGATTGTTAATATAGTTGTTAATATGGTGTGATAGTATCTTATTTGATTTTATGGTGTGTATGTCGGCAGCTCATCTTCACCCTGGCGGTTCCTTGCTACGATGGCTGCTACCTCCCCAAGCAGGAAAATGAATTTGTGCACAAGGTCCTGGAGGAGCTGGAGGCCTTTCAGCAGAGAGATGATCAGAGAAGGTATGGCATCCCTTACGAGACTTGTCTGTGCTGAGATCATCATAGGTTTTAGTTTCCAGTGTTCAGACAGTTCATCTAATTAATGAATTATACAGAATTTGGCTAGATGGGTATAAAAAGCCTCCCAGCATTGGGCTGTGGAGCAGTTTAACTGGATCCTCTGGGTTGGTGGATCTCCATTCAGTATCTTGAGGATGGGTTGGAGTCACATTTGGGTTATAGGACTATTAACATCAGCACCTGACCTCACGAATGCAGTTGTGCAATCAAATTCTCACAGCACAGTTCCATCATCAGTTCTTGACCGCACTAATGCTTTTCTGGGTGCAATCAAATCTTCACAGCCTCGTTCCCACTTCAGTATCTGACCTAACTAATTTTCTCATACAATCAAATCCTCACAGCAGTGTTCCAAGTTCTAGCCTTTCCAGAAGAGTAGAGGCTGTTAGTGCCACAAACAAACTCTATTTAAAGGGTTCATGTGCATATATCTGCCTACTCAGCCTACAGCTTTTTAGCTCCACCCATCTACACTGAAGTTGTTTTGGAAGTTTTGGAGGACTGTCTGAATGGGACACAATACAGGACAGCCTATCAGAACATATTTGATTTATATACAGGTACACCAGCGAGAGCAACCTGTTTAATTCGAATGGCTGAAAGAGAGTCATGTTAAATGAGGACAGTTTTTAGTGTATAAAAGTAGATTTAGTGTTTCATAAGTAGATCTCAGGTAAAGAAATAAATAAATACAATACAATATAATGTAAAGAATATGGGCTCCTGATTTCATAAGCATCCAAAGTTTACAAGCATTTATGATTTATGATGTGGTATGTTTTAATGCAGGTATACCATTTTTTTTTAAAGAGTCCTGCTCTTCCCACCCCTTCCAAGTCGACTTCGCTTTCTGATCCACAAGACATCAGAGAATTACTCGAACCTCAGCACTTTTTCTGTCGGCGAGGCCTGGAGCCGCAGGGTCGTCGTCTGCTACTCCCACCTCAGGTAAAGGTGTAGGAAGCATTACTTTACATTACATTCATAATGCCCCCTTCGGGGCAGTTGGGTGGCCTAGTGGTTAAGGCATCCGCCCCGCGACCAGAAAGTCCGGGTTCGATCCCCAAGACCGCTAGGCACCATTGAGGTACCCTGAGCAAGGTACCGTCCCCAAACACTGCTCCCCGGGCGGCGTGTTCCTGGCTGCCCCCTGCTTCACTTGGTGAATGGGTTAAATGCAGAGGAAGAATTTCGTGCTGTTCACACTGTGT
>JBBPDC010170568.1:0-17135 GCA_037974485.1 Hemigrammopetersius urotaenia | reverse complement strand
GCAGCATCTATGCTAGGGTCTCCACAAGGAACCTTGTCAACATCATTCACTTGGCATTTATCAGGGCTGACACTCTGTGGTGGAGGATCAAATCTCTGAGGGAGCTGTGCTGGAGGTTGAGGTTTCTGAGGTTGTTTTGCTGTTCGTGAACTCCATGGAAAAGCAGCATTACTCAAGCAGGTTAAGTAACCACAAAAAGCCAGAACTGCTGTAGTGACATACATTTTTGCCATATTCTCTCCAGGCTACACAAACCAGCAAGTGACCGTTTGTTTCGATTGTGACCTCTTTATTGGGTTTTTCCTCCTTGTTGTAGAAAACTCCTCCCCCTGCTCAATTAACCTTCAATTATGTCCCAGCCCTGTGTGGTCATGCGCAGTAGAAGTTTGTACATTAACTTTATCAGCCAGCTCTGGAAAGGGAGTAAACTGACTTCTGTGAATGTGAATCAAGGTTTACATTCCATGTAATTTGTACATTGTTTTGCAGCACCTGCCACAAATCATAGAACGTGTGTAAACATTTTTCAAGGAGTCCTGTAAAGTTTTGTTAATCTTCAGATTATTAGAATCTGCATTAGAGAAATTATGTTTGTGACTGTCCATCACTAATACAGTGTAGCCTACTGTGAAGGTTCAGAGTACTGAACTTTCACCATCCCAAATAATAACACTGTAGGCTGCAGAAGGGAAAATAGTATTCATGAAATGAGTATTGATTAACATGACTAGCAGCATCACTAGATGTGTTAGAGGCACACCTGTGTCCACTGTTAATCAGTTTGTCTCAATCTCCAGCTTGTGCCATGTTTACTATATTGTGTCTTGGATCTCGTAGACACCCTGCACCCCACTCAATTATGTTAGCATTCTGACCCTAAATAAAGGTTGTGCATTCTGCAGTACAGTGTCCATCATCCTCACTGATTTGATTTGACATAGTTATGTTTTTCATCAGTGCTCTCTCACTACAGTACCCAGCATGCATTGCAGACATGTGTCATAGGGAATCCCGGGCATGCCTCCTTCTTGCTATTGCCCAGAAGTAAGTGGAGGTTTGGGAGATAGGAAACGAGCAGGAGGAATGGATGCTCATGTCCTTACAACCTACTTCCTTTCCTAACCACTTTTCTCTACTTCCTGTGTCACATTTCTGTCCTATTGTCACATTTCTGTCCCTATCTTTTCCTAACTACTTTACTTCTTAGAAACCTTGGAAATGGGTTAGCTTAGCTTCTTCTAATAAGAAAGCTGTTAAAAGTGATTTGTAGATTTGTCATTTAATTTTTTTTCTTTTATCCTTTCATACAGTAATAAAAACATGGGTTGTTTTTGTGAAACTACTGATGTGTGGCTTTGAATGCAGTTTCTTCAAGGAATTGTGGGACTTTCTACATTAATTTGATAAATTATGTCCTAATAGAAATAGGAAGCAATGAAGTTCCTTTACAAAGTAGGCCCTTATGCTGATCAACTGTTGGTGCTAATTACATACTACATACTAGAGAACAATTACTATATACATCTCCACTTTCCCAGCAGTGCTATAGAGTCAAGCACAGCAGCAACAACAGTGCAAGGTAAAGACAAGGAGAACAAACATATATCCTGAAATATTTTGTGAGACAGGACAGCTGATGTTCTTCAGTGTCTTCCATTTATTGCCATTTGTTAGTGATCTAAATTTCACAGTGCTCATTTGAAACCATAGCTACCCTTAAACTCCTTCTAACTCTTCATGGTTGCTATAGAGAATAGAGTGATTGGTATGGCTTTTTTCTTGGGTATTCATTCTTGGGTGGGGTGATTAAGATATTTTCTTTGTGGAGTTTGCATGGTCTACATGTGCCTGCATGGCCTTCCCACAATGAATATGAATAGGATATTAATGAAGCCCAAGCTAACATAGCAATAAATGGGGTGGTGCTTAACTAAGTCGAGCAGTTCTCTCTCCTCCTACATTAAATATTCTCTTTTCATACTACATACAGTTTTTCCTTATATTACAGCTATAAGTTGCCAGCTAACAGACACCTGCCCTGACTAACATTGTGCTAAGCAATGGGGGGAGAGGGAGGTCCCTATAACCCACCCAGAGAACAAGTTGTGGAATTGATCTTTCAGTTCAATTATCCAATGTTTCGACAGCTGCACCACTCTGTAGCTCCAAGAAGTGAACTTCTTGATATATACGGATCTACCAGCTATTGAACACAATACATGTTTGTAAGCTCTGAATTGCATTACATTGTGTGTGCCTGTCAATTCTGTGCTTTGTTGGTATTTGACCAGCTGTGGATTTTTCAGTAGAGGATTTCCAGGATCACCATCAACCATCCTGGATCAGCTTGGAAAAAGTTTTAAAATTGGTGCACTGTAGTATGATATCTGTTCTGTTAAGAAATCAAACCTCAATGTTTTAGGATCCGAAAGAAAAATAAAAAGATTTTCTCACCATTCACGTGACCTTTTGAGACACATTGATCACTGACTAGTCATAGTTATACTGTAGTCCTACACTGACAAGGATCAGCAGCAGAAAAAAGAGGATAAGGTGACAACAGCACAAAATCAATTAAATAAATACTCAGACAAAACAGTCAAACAAAAGTCCTTCGCAATTTTCAGATATGCCCATAATATATGTATTTAAATTAATTTAAAACAAATTTGCTATATTACAATAGGCAACCATGCGGTGCCATCTGAAATGGTAATTGATCAATCTAATTATAAATGTAATCAAACAAACTCAGCAACTTCTGGTTATTGTAATGACCAGTTGTGATATAATGGTATAGCCAACCGTACCTCAGAAGAAACCAATGCTTGGCTGTGGGGAGGTACAATCAATATGAAACATCATACTGTCCCTTCTATTAATTGCAAATACTACTAATTAGACTGCATCATTGTGCCTGTCATAGCTATTATAAAGTTTTATGAAAATGCTAATTTTATAAATGGTTATAGTTTCCCAATGTTGTGCTAAGTTCCTTAGCGAACTGTTATAAAAAGCAATATACTGTGGCGAGCAGGAGGGCCACGTGAACTGTGTGTTGGGCAGCACCTGCCCATCGCCATGGTTACTGGTGGGTTTTCTGGGAGGTATAAGAGGGAGGGGCGGTGCTTGGCGCTGTCAGTCGGGAGTTGGCAGTTTGCAGAACAGACGTGTTTGTGCCTGTGGTGAAAAATAAACTAAACGGAAAATGCTAGAACCAGCCTTGGCGTCTCTTTCCCCCACCGCTCGTCGTTAGGGCTTACACCTGGTGGACATTGGTACATTTTAAAAAGATTTTATATATACTATACAACTACTTTAAGAAACATAAATAAAGTCTAATCTCTATGGTAGTTTGTTGCTAACCAAATCAGTCTAAAGGGAAATCTACCCATGAATCACCAGTTAAATGTTAAGGACTTTCTCAATTATATGATTTGCAGCTCCCTCACATGTACTTTGGCACAGGGTTGTGGCCTCAACAAGCCAATAGCAGTTTGAGTAGTCAAACTTCTCATTAAAATTGCTTTTGTTGAGTTTTACTGAAAAATTGATCCAGAGATGGGGACTCAAGTCTGAGACTTGGACTCGAGTCGCTCTTAGCGACCCGAAAACTGTTCACCTCGCCCCGGTGTCCTATTACTTTTGTCCGAGGTGAACGGTTTTCAGCTAATAACGGTTTTCGAGGGGTCGTTGGAAAGGGGTCACTGAGCCCCATCTAACTGTGGAGTTTCATATTTAGAGTGCGAGATATATTTTCATATTTAACGTTAATAATTAATAATAGATAATTTAAGGCAAGTCCTCCATGTTGGTGAGGGCATATCACAGCACACGGTCTCACCCCCCGCTAAGCAACAGCCAATTGGAATTGTGGGACGTGGCCAATTAGCGCACAACATTCCTTTCTGACGCCACAACTCTCCTCCAGGTCGACAGTGTTTCTCCAGTTGAAACATAAAGAACAAAAACAAACACCACAAGACTGCACAAGTGTGGGCATAATAGGACTGAAGGGAGAAGCAAAAAAAAACCAAAGCAAAATAGTCCAATAATGTAGAGGACAAGCATGAGTTTGTGATCTTCTCTCCAGGCTTACTCCAGGCTCCTTCAGTCAGAGTTAAAATAACAGTTCACAGTTTCTTCCTGAACAATGCCGAGCTAAATCTCTCACACCGGAATGAGTTAAATTATCATTGGACATTTTGATACATATCAATGTGGGAACCCGGGGTTTCCATCAATATGTATGTTTTTACCCCTTCGGATCTCTTGGGCGACAGACAATGGAGAAAAGTCACTCCGGACAGAGAATATATATTTAAACACCTTTATTGACTGTCTCCACATTAAGGTTCTTATCACACATAACGGTTTCATAACGGTTGGAATCCCCACTCAGCACACAGTGTTTACAGCAAAGTACTCTAGCAGGTAGCTTAACACCCCACAATCACAGCAAATAGGTTTACTTCTCTATACTGCACTGATAGTGCCACTGCACACGGATAGGTTTTTAGATAAAAGAAAGAGGGAGAATGAAATGCAGACATTACCAACATGCAACTCAACCCTAACATAACAGTCAATAATGTGACCCAAAAACCCCCCAAACCCCTCTAGCAGCGCCCATTGTCCCTCGCCACACAGTCACTGAGTGATATGTTTCCTTCCACACCGATTTTGTCATCCTTCCACTGGCTCCTCACAGCGTGTCAACCCAGAGTGTCTCATCTCTCTCGACTGCTCCTTTCTACCACCCCTTGCTCCCCC
This sequence comes from Hemigrammopetersius urotaenia, assembly GCA_037974485.1. Lineage (NCBI taxonomy): Eukaryota > Metazoa > Chordata > Actinopteri > Characiformes > Alestidae > Hemigrammopetersius > Hemigrammopetersius urotaenia. The sequence continues at coordinate 12,362 of JBBPDC010170568.1, read as the reverse complement.
ATCTCCTTCTCCTTCTGAAAGACAGAAGAGAGAGTCTCCCAAACCGCGACCCAGCCGCCTCGCCACGCTCACCAGCCACTGGACACAAACTCCAGTACACACTCACACAGCCCAAACTGTTAGACTGGGGTAGGGAAGGACGTACAGACAGGAATGGCGTAATGCTTCTGCAGAGTTTAATAAAGTCCAACCAAACACAAAAATGCAAACAAGAAGTCCTTCCGTTCCGGAAGGTGTCTCTGCGGCAAAGTCCTAGTTACTTTCTTTCAGTGAGGGGTGGCGTGCACGGTGTCCACCGTAGCACGAATGAGGTTTAGGCAGACACAGTACTGTTAGCCCTGCGTGGCAGGTCTGCTTCAGTCTGCAAAACACAATAGCGATTAGTCTTTTCCCGTTGGCACAACTACACTCACAGAGTTCCTTGCAGTCAGAGTCTTTTCTGACTCCTGGGCTCTTCGTGCTTCAGCCACCCCAGCTTCCCAGTCACTCCACGGTCTATAAAAACGGTGTCCACACAACGTCTCTCTGGATCAACTGGGAAAATATACACACATCCATTCTCACTCCACCAATCACAAGACGCAGACACATCCTTTTCCTAATGGCTTTGACACAAGACAGGTGGACTTGTGCAGGTGAATCTGACAGCCCTCGGGTTGCCAGATCCCCCTCACCACTCACTCACACAGAACATACATACTTACCCTGTCCCGAGTTTAGTTACCCCTAGTACTCGGGTGAGGGACTACGCGATCGAGACCGCACGGTTGTAACACCAACGTGGCACGGTTGCTGCTTTTCGGTTGTTCGAGAAAGTACTTTCCCCTAGAAACTGTTCTCAGCGTGGTTTCTCCTTCCTTTAAAAAAGGCCCCAAGCCCCATCCTCACAGCTCATTGCCACGACACAGAGATGTTCACAATCATTTTACCAAGTCCAAGTCAAGTCTCAAGTCTTTGTGCTTGAGTCCAAGTCAAGTCTCAAGTCGCAATGTTTACAAACCGCGTGCTGTGATATGCCCTCACCAACATGGAGGATTTGCCTTAAATGATCTTAAATCTAAACGTTAAATATGAAAAATAAATCTCTCTCTCTAAATGTGAAACTCCACAGTTAGATGGGGCTCAGTGACCCCTTTACAATGACCCCTAGAAAATCATTATTAGCTGAAAACCATTCACCTCTGACAAAAGTAATAGGACAACGGGGCGAGGTGAACGGTTTTCAGGTCGCTGGAAAGAGTGTGAGATATAAATAAACAATTCCATGAAATGAACATTGTTTATGAGTTATGTCACAGCACCCAAATCTGAGTCAAGTCTCAAATCATTGAGGCCAAGTCTAAAGTCAAGTTACAAGTCTCTGTTTGTGCAACTTAAGTGCAACTCGAGTTCCAGTCTCAGATTCGAGTCCCCATCTCTGCCACGACACTAGCCAATCGATTGTCAGCAGGGCGGGTCCAGCAAGGACCCCACGCTCCCCCCAAAATAACAAAAGAAGAGAAAAACGTAAACACACACACACACACACACACACACACACACACACACACAAACAAAACAGGGAAAAAAGGCTTTTCTAACATCTGACTGAGGATCTAAACACTTTGTTCTTGTGATTTTCACTTTCTGCAGGATATAAAGAAAGGAAAGTTTTGGAAAGCTGCTGAAGACTAGACAAGATCTGAAACATTCTAACAAACTACTCACAGACTGGACAGGACTGGAAAGCAGAACCTCCACAGTGAAGAGCACACAAGCATGGGAGGATCTGTAGGACACAGGAACCAGTTCTTCTGCAGTGCTGCATTGCTCTCCTTCTATTTAAGACTAGAAACCCTGTTAGCTGCCTTCAAGAAAACACTGCAATCTAGGATTCAGCCAAAGTTCTGTTTATTAATTTTTAATTTTAATCATTTTCTAATACCAACACATTAAACATAATCCAAAATTAAACATGTACATTCAACAAGTCAGATAACAAAACAACAGGACAGAAACATACTCTTACACTAAAAATTGTAGAAAAATGTTACCTTCAACTTCAAATGAATTTTACGGGGGAAAAAAACTCCCTGACTAAGAAATAATTATTTTTCTTTCAATCACTTGTTCCACAATTAATATAGATGACCATCATTAATCATTACTAATATATATTAATATATAACTAAAGGTAAACTGAGCAAATTTGTTATTGAAGAAGAGTGTATCAAACTGGTAACCCCTCATATGGCTCAATGAGTGAAGTAGGTGATCCCTGGTCTAGACCCTAGTTCGAGAGGAAAAGTAGTAAAAAAATAAGGAAACAAAGTTTTTGGTCTCCATACTTACAAGCATGAATTGTTGAGTAGATGTACGTGCCTAACACTATTAGGGAGCCACTACTCCTTTAGGGCACATACCAGTGACCACTGGACCACTTAAACACTTGATAATTATGTATGCATGATCAAACGGGTAAGAGGAAGTAGGTTCATGCTTGTGGTTATTGATAGATTTAAAAGATTTAATCAACTCAATTTAAGGATAAAAGAGCAGGAACAGTGGTAAAGAGTCTGACAAGGGAAGTTTCATTATACAACAATTATATACTTAGATTTGGTTTACAGTTTCTGAGGTTCTGAGATTTTAACAAGCATATGGTGTGTGACTATGCAATTGATTTCCGTATTCTTGCAGAAGACAGCGGGTGGAATGAGGAGGCACTTCTCACCGCGTTCCGGGAGGGCTTGAACCCGGACCTCCAGACAGAACTCGTCTGTCGCGATGCCGGCCTGGGCCTGGATGAGGTTATCAAGCTGGCCACCTCCCTGTACCTGCATCTGAGGGAGAAGTCGGTAGCGCATGGACGTACTCGCCGCTCTTCTCCTCCTCCCCATCATAGTTCACTACTTCATCGGCGATCCTCTGTCGCTGCCATCCCTGCTTCCAGAAAGCCCGCCCCCGAGCCTATGCAACTGGGGGCGTCTCGTCAGGAACAGCGCCGTCAACGACAGCAGGCAGGGGTTTGCCTGTACTGTGGACAAGCGGGACACTGGCACCTCCAGTGTCCCCTCCGACCTTCGTCATCTCCCCCGACTCAGGTTGATCAGTATAATTTTGTTAATCAGTTTGTGATTCCTGTGACTCTGTCTGTGTCTGATTCTGTGTCCTCTGCGTGTGACCTTGTAGATTCGGGGTCAGCTGGGAATTTTATTTCACAGTCCCTGGTAGCCTCCTTACACATCCCTACACGTCAGTTGTCCAGACCTGTCACGGTTCATGCACTAGATGGTCACCCCGTGTGCAACGCCCTGCTCAGATCCATCACTGTCCCCACCTCACTCACTGTCCAGACCACGCACACAGAGATTATCACATTTATTGTCCTGCCCCAGTCTCACCACCAACTCATATTAGGCATCCCCTGGTTACGTCTTCACAGCCCCCACATCAACTGGCAACAACACATCATCATTTCCTGGTCCCCGTCCTGCCAACAATCCTGTTCGGTTCTTTCACTCCCTATCCACTCCACCTCAGTTGAGAGTCCCTTGTCCCAAGTTCCCCCAGATATTCCCCCATAGTATACCGACCTCCAGGAGGTCTTTTCTGTAGCTCGGGCGACCCGTCTTCCTCCGCATAGACCCTGGGGTTGTGGGATCGACCTGATACCTGGCAAGACCCCGCATTATCTCGCGTGTTTATCTGTTGTCTGAGCCAGAGACTCGGGCAATGGGTAAGTATGTGTCTGAGGCCCTGAAGCAGGGGTTCATCAGGTGGCCATGCTCTCCCGCCTCCGCCGCTTTCTTTTTTGTTGAGAAGAAGAACGGGGGTCTCCGGCTGTGAATTGACTACCATGGCCTCAATGACGTCACAGTGATGTAAACTCATCCTCTGTCGACCATCGAGCGACTCCGGGGGTCCGTCTTCTTCACGAAGTTGGATCTCCGGAACACATACAACCTTGTGCGCATCAGATCGGGTGACAAGTGGAAAACCGCATCTGGGCACTACGAATACCTGGTTATGCCTTATGGGTTGGCCAAGGCCCCCTCTGTGTTCCAGGGTTTTGTTAATGACATCCTACGGGATATGTTGAACCTGTTTGTGGTCGTCTACATTGACGATATCCTGATTTATTCACGTTTGTTCAAAGAACATGTGGCACACATCCGGAGAGTCCTCACCTGCCTTTTAGCGCATGGGTTGTATGTGAAGGCAGAGAAGTGTGAGTTCCATAAGAAGGAGGTCTCATTTCTTGGTCATCACATCAGCGGGGAAGGGGTCTCCATGGAGGAGGCAAAGGTAAACGCCGTGTTTGAGTGGCCAGAGCCCACAATGATTAAGGATGTGCAACGGTTCCTGGGGTTTGCCAACTACTATCATAGGTTAATAAAAAACTACAGCACAGTGGCTTCCCCTCTAACGTCTCTCCTCCGAGGTAAGCCTAAACACATACAGTTTGATAGGGCTTTTGTCAAATTAAAACATGCATTCACCACTGCCCCGCTACTATGGCTACCAGATCTTGATAGACAGTATACTGTAGAGGTAGATGCCTCGGAGGTAGGGACTGGGGCAGTCCTGTCACAACACCAGTTTCCCCAGGAAGTTGTACCCCTGTGCTTTCTTCTCCAGAACACTGATGGAGGAAGAGAGGAACTACAACGTCGGCAACCGCTAACTGCTGGCGGTGAAGGCGGCATTGAAAGAGTGGCAACATCTCCTAGAGGGGGCTAGGCAGCCCTTCGTGGTCCTCACCGATCACTGCAACCTGGAGCATGTCCGACGAACAAAGAGGTTGAACCCCAGACAGGTTTGATGGGCTCTTTTTTTCACCAGGTTCAACTTCCAGATCTATCACCTGGGGAGGTTAAATGGAAAGGCGGACGCATTGTGGCGCCAATTTGGGGCCGAGGAGGACACTGGGGAGCCTGAGCCCATCCTACCACCCCGGTTTTTTGCTGCGCCCATCCAGTGGAACCTGGATGAGGAAATCGCGGCGGCACTCAAGGGGGGTACAATACCTCCTGAGTGCCCCGCGAACAAAACCTTTGTTCCAGAGGCGCTGTGACAACGGGTGGTGGAGTGGGCTCACGTGACCCCAGCAACCGGACACCCGGGTGTTGCGAGGACTCTGGAAGTTGTCGCGCGTAAGTACTGGTGACCATCCATGTCCAGGGATGTCCGCCAGATAGTACTTTCATGATCTGTCTGTGCTACCATGAAAAGCCCTCGTACCCTGCCAGTCGGCAAATTAATGGCCCTACTGGTGCCGGACAGGCCGTGGTCTCACCTTGCGGTGGGTTTTGTCACGGATCTTCCGGCATCAAAAGGGTACACGACTTTTCTGGTTGTGGTGGATCGGTTCTCGAAGGGCTGCCGGTTCTTACTGATTCGTTCTCTCCACTCTGCTCGCCAGGTCACGGATGCTCTGTTCCAGTCCGTGTTCTGGTTTTATGGCATCCTGGAGGATATCGTGTAAGACCGCGGCCCCCAGTTCACTTCCAGGGTGTAGAAGTCATTCCTGGGTCACTTGGGGTCAGCGGTCAGCCTGACTTCAGGGTACCACCCCAGTCGAACGGTCAGGCAGAGAGAACCATCCAGGAACTCGGCTGGGCAGACTTCCTCGTCTCCCTGCGCCACTCCGCCACCGGTCTAACCCTCTTTGAGTGTGTGCTCGGGCGTCAACCCCCGCTCTATCCATGGGACCACGAAAGAACAGAGGCATCAGGACTAGATGACTGGTTCCGTCGGGCGGAGCAGAGTCGGAAGATGCACACGCATCCGCCCAGCAAGCAGTTCACCGGTTTAAAGACCGTGACGATCGTCGGCGTAGGGAGGCACCTCCCATCAGGGAGGGTGACAGAATCTGGCTTTCCATGAAAGATCTAAACCTGTTATGCCCTCGTTTTGCTGGCCCCTTTTTAGTTATAAAACAAATTAACCTTGTCTCAGATTACCCCCTCACATGAAGATTCACCCTGTTTTCCATGTGTCCCTCATTAGGTCCATCCATCCTGGTCCCCTGCACAAGGGTGATGTGGCCGTCACACTGCCTGCGGCCCTCGATGTAGATGGTACTCCCGCCCACCGAGTGCGTGCACTGCTGGACTCGCGTTGACGCAGGGGTGGGCTGGAATACCTGGTAGATTGGGAGGGGTACTTTCTAGTCAGCACATCACATTTGTACCACGTCCCTTTATTATTAGTTTCACGTGTGTCTCATTTGTCCTGTTTATTTAAAGCCCAGTCTGACCCCTGTTTCTTTGTGCCTGAATTTGTTATTCCTTGTGTGTGTGAGTTCATGATCTGTTTTCTCATGTCTGATTTGATTCCCCACCCGTGTTGTTCCCCCACTGTCCATGTGGACAGACTGCTTCCCCCTCGGCCCGGACGACGCGGGTGTGGACCGCAGGACGTTGTCTACGTCCCGCGGCCCAGGTCCCTCACCGAGGAACTCCACAAAGTTCGTGGTGTCCATCTCACCCCCTGGCAGGCCTTCGGCCGCAGGCTCACTGCTGCAGTCCGGCAGGCAGGCTCATCGCGCCCCGCGTTGTCTGGCAGGCAGCCCCCTCCGAGGGGCTGGTCTGGACGCTCACCGCACCCCAGGTTGTCTGGCAGGCAGCCCCCTCCGAGGGGCTGGTCTGGGCGCTCCCCCTGCTCGGTTGAGCCCCCTAGCTCTAGGCTAACCCCCTCCAGCACCCACCCACCCCCCCAAAAAATACATGGGTACATGGGTACTCACTAAGCCTTGGCAGGGGAGTAAGCAGCCCTACTACCTGGCCCTCACCTACATCTAGGGGGCCTAGGAGGTCGTGCTGTCCCTTACTAGCTTTAGCCACCCCAGCTAGGCTAACTGATTCCTGGCCACCGCCAAGGCTGGGCCTACTCACTGGGGCTTTCTTTCTTGGGAATGGTGTGGGTCCCTGCTTCGGGGAAGGCAGCTGGTCTGGTTCAGGGCTTGGAGGGAGGTGGCGGAGACTGGGTGCTGGTACAGGACGTTGCCTGCTCTCTTTCATCGCATTGTCCCCGTCCTCTCGTGGCGTGGGAGAATCCGCCTGCTCCAGAAGCGCCGTCCCTTCAGATGGCCTCATGATCACCGCGTGCACTCGCAGCTCAGGTAACGCCGTCGCCTCTGACAGCTCAGGAAAAACCTCTCCCTAGGACGGCATTGGGGTCGCTGCGCCTTCACGCGGCCGAGGAACCACCGCTCTCACTAGCGGTGCAGGAACTGCCATCATCATGGGAGGCACGGGAGAGACCGCTCTGGCTCTCTGGTGGTTTGGCAACCTCACCCGTGGATGGTTCGACGCCCCCATCCTCTAGTGGCTTGGCGGCGAACGCAGCGGCCCCACCGCCAGGAGCAGAGTATGAGGCTCGCACGAACGGCTGCAGGGGAGCCTCTGGAGGACTGTCAGGGTCGAGCCGGTGTGGTGGTGAGTTGGAGGAGGACCCAGACTCTCCTGGCAGCTTTAGACCGGGCGGACGACGGTTACGGCGTGGACCCCCACGCCTACCCCTACGCCGAGCAGCGGGTTTCTTGGCCCGCCCAGAGGCGTACCAACCCGTGAGCTCTTCCGTGGCGGAGTCGGATTCATAGGGACCCACGAACCGCTCAGGATCTATGATGGGTGAACCATCTATCCACCCGGACCATAGAGAGTCTGGTTCCCCCTCACTCTCGTCCGACTCGAACCCCTGTCCATCTGCCACGTCCGGGGGGATCCATGCTGGCGTGATTTATTAAAGAAAACAAGAATAAACATAAACTGGCACGCGGGCCAACCAGGAACAGGAATCAGAACAAGAATAACGTGCACTAACAGAGGCGATGGACAGTCAGTGTGGACTAACAAACACGACTTAAATACATGCAGAAATCAGGGGCAAAACACAAACAGGTGAAAACTCAGAAACACGTGACACAAGCACTGAACATGAAACCAAAATAAAAGTCCCCAAAACAGACAACAGAGCAAAAAACAGGACTGAAAAACAACCGAAAAGCAGTGGCCCTCACCGGCCACTGGCCGAACCGTGACAATTTTGTTTATCAGTTTCCCTTCTTATATTGCCGTAGCGTCCTCCCCTTTTCCCAACCCTCACACACGTCATGACATAAGCCTTTGTTTTAATCAAGGGACCAGAAGAAAGTTCTCTGTTTCTGAATTGGCAGCCAAAGTTACTTAGATATTGAGACTGCCTGCAAATGTTACATTTTGATATGATGATTAGCTTGTAAGTGACTTAGAAGACTGCAACATTTATTAATAACTACGACATTAGTTTAATGTGCATCATGATTTATGTACTTTTATTAATTGATTATTATTATTGTGAAAGAGCTGTTCAGTCTTTGTTTCAGCATTTTGGTTCAGAGTTTCTGGATATTCAAGAGGGCCCAAAAATAAAGCAAAGTCAGCTGTACTTTAATATACTGTACATTTAGTCTACTCAAGGTTCCTAACCTCATATCCAATGAAAAGTACTGGGGAAGGTGGAGACATTGGAAAAGAGGTTAAGATTAGAATAGTTAAACACTGATGTACTTGCTGTAAGCTGTAAGGCTAAAAACAGAACAAAGGAGTAAAAGCAGAGGTAAAATCACTGCTTTGAATATTAAAACCTTGCCCTCCAAAGTCAGCTGTCTCAGTCCCCAAAAACCTAGTTGCCTGACTTTGCCCCAAAACGCCAGTCCAGTTTCCCCATCACCCTCCCTCCTTATCGAATTGAACTCCTATTTATTTATCTATTTACTGTTTATTTATGGACTGATCGGTGGGTTCAGTACGTAGTTTTTAGCTGTGGGTGCCTTCATAGAGTCGGCTGCCTGTACCACCATTTATCCTCAAAAAAGTGGGTGGGTAGCTCCTGGGGATGTCCAGATTGGACTTCTCCAAGAAGCTCATCAAAACAGCTCTAAGTTTAAGCCCGAGGATGATGAAGATTTTAATGATACAAATAACGAATTATATGGTATATCTTCTCTTCCATAAAGCTCAACCAGCATTGCTTGGTGTTAGAAGCTACCAGAAGCCCATATGTTGTTTCTGTATATAGAATGCCATGTGCTCCTTTGACCCCTGTAGAGGATTGGGAGATTCTAAACAGTCCACAAAGGTAGTCATTCAGAGGGCCGCAACCTTCCAAGTTGCATATCTCGGCAGGGAATTTAAATTTACAGAAGCGAATATGGGTTTCCCTTTACAGTTTGTTTAAGGGTAATGCATTAAACTTTTAAAATGTAAAATTACATTAAAGTGTTCTGGGAGCATATTTAAGGTTTACACTTTAAACATAGATATTTTTAGGCTTTGTTTTTAACCAAAATACAATAATGCATTTTTCCCTTAACGTGGGTGCTCTTGGAACACATCACTGCATAATGACAAGTGACTGTTGTAAATACTCCTGGGTTACAGAAAATTGCGTTCCCCCTGGTTTCTGGTCCTAGAGACACATCACTGCATAATGACTAGTAACTTACGAATAATGTGCACCAGAAGAGTTTTATTCCAATAATAAAAGGGGGGAACCAACATTCCTGGGTGCTGGGAAAATGTGTTCTCGCTGCTTTTTGATAGTAGGAATGTGTCAGGGGTGCAGAAGTTGGTGTTTAGATGAGGAAGCAAATTTCCTCTGAACTTGAATAAACAAATAAGATTTACCCTGTTCTTCTTACCGCATCGTTAAAATAAAATAACACAAAACAATGCCCAGCAAACATTAGTAAGCAAAACTCATAAAACTCATTATCCAGTAGAGAACGGTAAGAGAACAAGCATCTTGGAACTTTAGCCAACAGAAATCTTAAAAAATATATATTATTTTCCACTAACAGAAGATCCAGCAAATGCGCATTTACTTGGAGCTGCATGATTTCAAATTAGCGCACCGCCAGGGAATCATAGGGGAACTGAATTTGCCAGAACATCAGCTCACATTTACCATCGGTCCACCTGGCAAATGCCGGTATGCCCGATGGCCCTAGGCATTTGAAGTTTTTTATCTTAATCTGAACAAAAAAGGTTCCCACAATTAAATCTGGCCTTTTTTGTATAATTGTATCAGTACCATTTGCACAGAGCATGGCATACACACAAAGGGCTGCAATACTAGCCTCCAAACCAAGTGTTTAAGAAATCACCCAAAGGTCTTGTGTCTGGCACTGGTCTTCTGTCTCCCCCTTGTGGATTCCTCAGCCATTGCAGAACCCTTATATTGCATGTTGGCTCAGTTAAAAAAATTATTTCCATTACCCACCCACTTCAGTCACACCTTTGGGCTTGCTTACCAACCAGGCTGCCTGCAGCTCCTGCAATGTGAAAAGGGTCTTTAATCCATGCCACAATGAAGCTGAAATAACAACTTGAAAGGTTTTGAGTTTTTTATTGTTTTGGTTACAGGGTTTGTTTTTATTGTCAATCATTTTCATTTATCTGTAAACTTATCTAAGCAAACAATAAAACATGCATTAAATAAAAGTTTTTATAAAGTGTGGTCTGTGTTCTGATTAAATCAACCAACCTAGTATAACTGACATATTGAAAACTAGTATAACTGACATATTGAAAAGTTGAAAAAGCTTACAGAATTCAGAAACAGTCAAGATCAATTGTCCAGCTGTCCACAGTCACATATTTAAACAGCAAATAATTCAGATTATACATGGAAAAAAAGGGTCTTTGAACTTTGGGGAGAAAACACTGAGCGGAAACCCACACAGACACCGAAAGAAATCTAACCGCCCCTGTAGGCAATTGAACAACAGGACTTTTTAAGGTGAAAGAGATACCCACAATTTTTATTCAACCATTTGATATATTTATCCTTAATTTTCATATACTGAGCTCCTTCCACACTCTAAAGAGTGCTATAGTCTCTGCTCTGATGTTTTTGGAGACTACTCTTTTTATAGAAACCCAATCCACACTTTAAGCAATGATAGGGTTTATGTCCAGTGTGAATACACTGGTGTGATCTCAGACTACTCATATCTTTAAAACTCTGTTCACACTCTGAGCACTGATAAGGTTTCTCTCCAGTGTGAATGCGTTGTGTTTTTAGATGATATAGTTTGCTCAAACTCTTCCCACACTCTGAGCACTGATATGGTTTCTCTCCAGTGTGATTGAGCACTGATATGGTTTCTCTCCAGTGTGATTGCGCTGGTGTCTTTTTAGATGAGATAGTGTGCTAAAACTTTTCTCACACTCTAAGCAGTAATATGGTTTCTCTCCCATGAGAATGCGCTGATGTGATTTTAGATGAGATAGACTGTAAAAACTCTGTCCACACTCTGAGCACTGATATGGTTTCTTTCCAGTGTGAATGCTCTTCTGTGTAAAACTGATAGTGAAATACCCAAAAAGGACTTTGATAGGGTTTAATAAAAGAAGCTCACCACGAGACGTAATGAAAGTATAAAAGAAAGATTTAATAGTATCTTGCAGCAAGGGAACAAGTCTGGAAAAAGAGTTGTTCTGAAAAACTAAGCGTGTGCTTTCCAGTTTATACAGCAGTAAGCAATGTGTGTGCGTAACATAGTTGTCGTTAGGTTAGTCAAAACAAAAGTGTGTATCTTCTCCGCTCCCGGACACTTCCAGCTGGATCTTTCTATCAGTGATACAGAGAAGACAGTACTCACAGACATAGATATAAAAACAAAACCACAGCAAAGATTAACTCGTGTTACAAAATTATAAAACTCAAAGGTTTCCTAATGATTTAATGTGTGCTTGAACTCACTAATATTTATGAACTTTAATAAGATTAATGATTTAATAAGAAAGAAACTTTAATAAGGATAACATTTCTCCAACAAAAACCATGTCCACACTCTGAGCACTGATACGGTTTCCCTCCAGTGTGCATGTGCTGGTGTGATCTCAGACCACTCATATCTTTAAAACTCTTCCCACACTCTGAGCACTGATAAAGTTTCTCCCTAGTGTGAATGCGCTGATGTTGTTTGAGGATATCCATCTTTATAAAACTCTTTTCACACTCTGAGCAGTAATATGGTTTCTCTCCAGTGTGAATGATTTACATTTACATTTACGGTATTTAGCTGACGCTCTTATCCAGAGCGACGTACATCAGTGCTTAAGAATTCCACGATTGTTTCTTACCTGACAAACAGCATAAATCTGAGTCAAATATTTAACCAAGATACTGCAGTCAGAGCAAATAGTAACTAGCCAACGCCTAACCCAACAATCCATAAGCCCTAGAGAAGAATGTAAGTCAAGGAATTTTTTTTCCTTTTTTTTATATGAGAAATAAGTAAGCAGTAGAAAGAGACATAGTTAGTTGCCAAAGTGCTCCTTGAAAAGGTGGGTCTTCAGGCGACGCTTGAAGACCGTGAAGGACTCTGC
>JBBPDC010170551.1:0-17137 GCA_037974485.1 Hemigrammopetersius urotaenia | reverse complement strand
AGAGAGAGAGAGAGAGAGAGAGAGAGAGATAGAGAGAGAGAGAGTAGTGATCAAGATCTTAAACAGAATCTGCATGAAGTTGGATCTATCTCCACACTTTTCAGACTTTTTCAAAGTAATTCAAAGGATACCATGGTAAGAGAGGGAGAGAGAGAGAGAGAGAGAGAGAGGGAGAAAGAGAGAGAGAGAGAGAGAGAGAGAGAGAGAGAGAGGGAGAAAGAGAGAGAGAGAGAGAGAGAGACAGAGAAAGGGAGATGGAAGAAAATAAATGTGCATTTAAGAGAAACAAAGCAGAGGCACTTTTTATCTGGTTTTGAATTCTGAGCAGGAACAATGAAAGTCAGCAAATATGTCACCACTGGCTCTGATGGGCCACACACCAATCCTTCGCTGGAGTTTTGTGCCTGGGCTTTCTTTCTCTACCCCTGTGTTTGTTTTCATTTTGGTTACTCCCTCATCAGCACAACCTGTACCATATCACTCTCCCCTACTTAGCTCCTTCCTCTTAGCTCACCATTTTAAAACAAAATAGTTCAATTCAGTACATAAAGTCTTAAAGTCCACTAATCAGCTAAAAACGACAGATTTCTGTGATGTCAGAAACGTGATACAGGGCAGCCTATCACAACAGAGCTTATGTAGATATTGGTCTAAAAGGTACAGCAACAAAACCGGTTGTTTAATTCTTAAGTTTTAGGAGAGATTAGAAAATAAAAAAGCTTCTGTTTTTTATCTATAAAACTGCATAAAAATATCTTCTATGGGGAAAATAAAATACTACAAATATTTGGCGTATGGGCCCTTTAAAAGACACATTCCACCAAAAACACCTTTGAAGATTTCAGTGCACTGTCATATTAATGAATCATTCGCTTAAATGAGTTGTCCTTTACACTACAATTTACAACAAGTAGGGCAGCTCAGTCAGCTCCGTGAGTTAATCCTTACAGAGGCACTGCAGAGCTCAGAGAGAGGGAAAAAAAGTGAGGGCAGGTTATCAGACTAACACAGCTAAATCCAGCCACTGGAGACACAGTGCTACCAGGGGACAAACACGCAGGGAGAGAACAGACAGGATCTGGCAGGAAAGGACGGTGAACCAGGCTAGGCTGACTTTGGACAGGCCAGGGACATCCAGGTCCCAAAGCGTAACGGCTTGGACAGACTTTATCATCCCCAGTGTCCAGCCCACCTGGCCTCCAAACTAGCTTTTGTCACCAAAGCTGCCTGTTCTTCTACAGGGTCATGGCTTAGAGGCTAAGCACTTTTCAGGACTGGTGTCATGAATTACAGTGGCCACGCTTGTACAAACTACAGAGTGTGGGTGGTGGCCAGTTCCATCGAATGTGACCAAAAATATAAACACAAGGCTTTACAGTATTTTTGCCTTGATGATGATTCTTTGTGTGTATGTGTGCGTGTGTGTGTTTGTGTGTGTGTGAATGTAAGAATTAGATACTAGATGTCATCTCTTTCACTGATTTGTCTCATAGTCTCTCACAGTACAGTTCAAAACTCTTAAAAACAAAGAAAATACCGCTAGCTATTTGGATATTTTTTCTTCAAAAAATTCACTGAAAGACCTGATATGAGTGATTGAATTTTTCAAGCAGTCCACAAACTGAAGGTGAAAGTGTGAACTAAGTAACAACTGAAGCAGAAGCACATCTGAAGGTTGTCCCCAACTGGCATACCAGAGAAAATTGCACATACTAATTCATTAAGAACTTTTAAATGGATTTTATACAAGGCAGTGTCTACAGATGATAAATCTGTTCAGAATCTGTTCAGATTTTAGAGTTTCAGTTTTCTGGAGGTGGTTGAATTTTAACTGTCAGAACTTGGGGCCACTGGACAACGGAACTCTTGGGCCTGTCATTTGGAGACTGTCGGCTCTGTTTAGAGTAATGCTGGGTACATGGGCATCACATGGGCAGGGTGCCCTCCTTCTTACCGCATCCCTTGTAGAGTGCTATCCCACATGACCATCTGCTAATTGACAGAACAGATTTTAAGTTCTTCCCTGTTCCCAGTGATGTTATAGCTGCAGGGATGTGGTGGATGGTTTGAAGAAACACAAGCTAGCCTTCACCCTCCCAGAGTTAACAGCGTGTAATGGGAGACATAGCTAGTGGGTGGAATTGGCTGTAACTAAATCAATAAGAAAATCAAGGAAAGAAAGCCCCCCAAAACCAAACTATCATAACTTGGCTTTTGTTTGAGATATGTAATATTCGACACGAGGATTCTTTTAAAGGATTTTTTCTTCAGGCTGCCACACATATGTGTGTGTTTATCTGTGCGCACACAACCCACATCACTGTCTGAAGGCCAAGAAAGTAAGTTACTAATGGTTGCTGTTTTTTTGCCGAATGGGCTGTTGAGACAAACGTATGTTTGTGGTAGGAAAAAAACCCTGCATGAGCTGAAAGTGAATGAGGGAAAGAATGGAGCTCCATGACTTTGGAGGTGCTTAAAGTCGATCAGTGTGAATAATTTTCACAGCTTTTAACATCAGTCCTATAACCTACAAAGCACTGAACTGATTACACAATCAATGTCATGTCATTTAGTTTAGACAACAGTAAAACTTTTGGTTGTCTGTCAGCAGTTTAGAATGCTTTTAATACATAATTTTACTTGTTCACCGTAACATTGTCACGGTACGGTCGGTGGCCATCAGGGCCACTGCTTTTCTGTTGGATTTTAGGGACTTTTATGTTGAAATGCTTGTCAGTTTAGTGCTTGTGTCACATGTCTTTGGTTTTTCACCTGTTTGTGTTTGCCCACTGATTTCTGTTTGCATTTAAGCCCTGTCTGTTTTAGTCCTCACTATCTGTCCATCGTCGTTGAGCACGCCTTATGTCTGCCTTGTTCCTGCCCTGTGTTTACCCTGTTCCTGTATCACGTTCTCGTTCCTGTTTGGCCCGCGTGCCTGTTTTTCTTTATTCTTGTCTTTTGGTTTAATAAACGCACTTCAGCATGGAGCCCTGGTTTCCTGCCTGCATGTTCAAAGGTAGCTCTCGGTCGTGGGGGGCTAGCCCCCACGATCGTGACAGACATAGCGCATTTATGAGTAAGAACTTATCACAACATTCAAACAATGTGCAAATAACATTTGCTAGAACCATGGATGGAAACCGAAATCATAGCACAGTGGAGTGAAAGCAATGAATTAAGTCCCAGGTTAAAGTACGTTCGAATATTGTTGTTTGAAGTATGTACAGTTAATGATCTAAGATTAAATTAGTGCACACACTCTATAGTACATTTTATTGGACAATTAGTGTTCATTTATTAACTTAAAAAAACCCATAAATAAAACATCAAACGTAAAAAGTTGTTTTCTGAGGGTTCCCAGACATTTCATAGGCAGTGATTTGCATCAGAAGTATCTGTTATCTGTCTCTAGTTTAGCCACTTGCGCATTCTGTTGTCAGAAAGGTTGAATTATATGTCTGCTACTCAAACAGATGACTGAACTGACTATAGACCAGTTTGTGATTATTTCAGAGATGGCTGGTCAAAATGGACGACCAGATGAAAATAAAAGGCACCTGTACGATCTAGCCCTGAACCTGAGTTAGGCATTGACTATGCCTGAGAATCCTCTCCGGACAGCCCCGCCAGAGTTCCACACAGCCCAATATCAAGAGGAGTGCATGGCCTAAGGGGGTATATATAGTTTTGGGGTTTTTTTCTTCAAATTAGTATGGATATTACAGTGATATCAGCACCTCCACATCCCCACAGTAATAAATTACTGTACTTATTTCAGCTGGCTTTATGCCAAATGTTTGTTATGTACAGAGCTTCTGTGTGCTCTCTCTCTGTCACTCTCTGTTTCTTAATAGATGCGAGAAGGGAGGAGCAATGGCTGATGCGTAAGCTTGGGGAATTGCCAGATGAAAGGGCTCCGGTCAGTGACACTGGGGCTCCTCCTCTCTTCTGTTAAGTCCTTCACCTAGACAATAAGTGGAGTCCTGTGGAGTACTGTCGTAAACGGTAAGGGGTGTAGAATCATTTACTTTGTGGTAGGCTTGTCACAATTAGGGTTGCAGGGATTAACCGGTTTGACTATTAACTGCAGTGTGAAACTTTGCAGTTAATAGACCATTAAGACTTCCCCAATACGGGCAAAAAAATCTGCTAGAACCAAAGACATATAATAGCGCGACCCACGGGCACTAAATCAAAAGCACTAGCGACCCGCACGGCCGAAAACGATATGCACACGGATCATCAGCAAGCAGCCATCCTTCCATAAACCAAAAAGTTGATACAGAAATGAAACTTTACTTGTTCTTCCCAGCAGTTAATTTGGACAGTGACCCACTGGTTTGGTGGAGTGCACATACAGAGGAGCTCCCAATGCTGTCAGCAGCAGCAAAAAAAGTACATTCCAGCTACTAGTGTCCCTTCTGAGAGTGTTTAGCAGTTGTGGCAATATTCTCTCACCTCATCGGTCAAGGCTGTGAACAAGCTCACGCTTCTGCAGCTTGGACTGATGTTGGAACTGTTAAAGCTCTAATGTAGACAGGTTTTATATTATTTTCTTGTTTTCCTTTTATTGTCACTGCATTTAAGTATTTTAGCAGCTATAAATGACCTCTGTGTGGCCTATAGATGTGTAGAGATTACTTTTATTTTATTTACAAATTTTATTTTTCTAAGCATCTTTAAAAAACAGCAACAGCAAAGTCATCAGGTAGATCTGGGTTCATTTATCTTGCTAAAAAAGACATACAATTTAAACTGACAATATAAAAATGTGTAGCAGTAACACTGAAAAACAGCAGTAAATAGCTTCTGAAGTTCAAAACTTTTAATAGGATGTGTTTGTGTGATTTATATATGGTGATACAGTTGTGTCTGGTTCTACGGGGAGCAGGGCTTCGCCACTGGCCACTGTTGAAAACTGGCATTTAAGTATTGATACCAGTACTAATTGACATCGAACTCAATACTAAATTTTAGTATCGATTAGTATCTGAGAATCAATTTTTTTGACAACCCTACTTTGTGGGAAATGAATTATGTTTATATTAGAGAGTTGTGTTATGTTATGTAGTGGGTAAGTTATTTGTGTATTGGCCTGATGGGTTGGACATCGGAAGGTTAGGGAGACAATTTCATTGAAACTTACCGAAAATGGACATTTGACAGTGTTTTTTTTAGTCTAGTTGTTATTTACTGTCAATTACCTCCCCAAATGCTTGATTCACCAGGAACCCCAGGCTGTTCCTAGACTTGTAGGAAGTCAGTGTCACAAAGCACGACTGTGAAATTTTCACATTTAGGCGAGTTCTGTTTCCAAAACAATTAATACGACCCGCTTAATCAAATTTGCGGCTGCTGGCAGACTGAAGTCAAACCTGCTGTTGAGAAAAGGCCTTGCATGGCTAAATGTCATTGACGGAGAGGAATGAATCCCAGTGAATCGGCCTTGGCACAATTTTCACGTCGCTCCACACATTAAAGACAGAACATTAGTCGTAATCAGATCAGCCCTGAATGGATCAGACCAATGCTGGCAACCATTTTGTGCATTTGCTTCCTTCCTCGCTGGTCTCTCTTCTCACTTCATTTGCTGGCCTCCCTTCGCATATCCTGCATTTTCACCATGTAAATCCAGCCACTTTATGTGTGAGTCAGAAGAAAAACAGCATGAAATCTCTCTTCAGATTAATGCAAGCTCCTGCTGCGCCTCTAACCATCAGAAATTGCAGTTTGAAAAACCACAGAAATGGAGCTGCATCACTGCACCATCTGCCAAGGGATCCCTAATTAAAAAGTGCTTGATGGGTCGGATAAATGAGTTTATGAATTTGTGAAAAAGAGAAAGATGATGAATTAATTGAAGCCACATTCACTGCTTTGGGGGTCTTTTGATTAATGTTTTCAGTGCTATGTGAGTACGATTGCTGATTGGGATCAAAGCAATGGGTCAAGTGCAATAGGGCCTCAGAAAATATCGCTAGTTTACCAATCAGATCAACAGCAAGCTAAAGAATACTAGAGGTGTAACCAAATATGGACACATTCCCAAATAGCCCACAAAATCTTCTAAAGTGATATGACAAGAATAGGCAATATATATTGGAAATAGGTGATATAAATCCAGTTAAAAACCTAAATACAGTTGCAGTTATTTTGAACACTAATCAGTTACAGCTACACTGGAGTTGGTTTACAGCGAACCTTCAAAAATGATCTCCAGTGTTCTCCACTACACAGTGGGGTATCCAGTGAGTGAGGAAGTACGAAAAAAGAGGGAACATGCTGTGCTGGGGATCTTTCAACCAGCAGGTCCAAAACTCAAACGATATAATTCATTCTGTTTACTCTACCATCACACTTCTCTGACCATCGAGTTTCTGAGAACTTTCCGCCTTTTCGCCCAACTTTCCCGATCTTATTCTGCAAAGAGGCAAGTGTGGAGGAAGATGAAGAAGGAAAAGAATGAAAGGTAAAGCGATAAAGAAGAGAAAGTGTAAGGGGGAAAAAAGAGAAGGGTGGGCACTTCATCTTGATCTGGTGGGGTTAGACTGTAATTAATCAAGAGTAACTGAGTGTCAGAGAGGGGCACCTGGGGTGCTGGAGCAGCGGTGAGATACAGACACACAAAGAGAAACTTATAATCAGCAGACAGATTATAAGTGACCAAAATGACACAAACTGAATAAAATGCGTTCCTTTATATTGCAGATTTGTGTCAATACATGGTCGTGCAACTGCTTTGAGAGTGGCCAGGTCACAATTCTTTATCAAAGCTATTTTCTTTTGATTTGGAGCATTGAAAATGTGCTCGTATTGTATATGTAGTTATGTGAAGGCATAAACCATATCTTTTTCGAACTAAATTGCTTTCATATGTACTTCTAGAGTGGATATACATAGGACACATGGTCAAGTAACAGTAAAATGCAAGGTTGGATTCCCTTTTTTTGAAGAAAGTAAAGGTTAAATCTAAAAGCATCTGATTTAGATTTCCGGTTGTTTTTAACTGTCATTAATTATATGTATCATTTGGCTGTAACTGACTTCATTAATGCTCTGGTGGTTGAATGCCCCCTAATTCTAACATCTAATGAAAAGCCTTCACAGACAAGTAAAGTTACCACAGCAAACGGGGGACCCAGAAGGCATACTATATATGAGCAGGGCATTTAGTGTTTATGCATTAGTGTATATTTGATTATATCAATTTCTCCAAAAAACTGTTGCCTGGTATATAAACTGTAAATAAACTGAACTCATTCTGCCTTTTAATTGTGTTACTGTCTAACAATGGGCAGGGAAAAGTAATACTAACCAACAAAACCATGTCTCCACCACTTACCCTGTCTGTCATTGAAAGAAAATGCTCAGCCTGCTCAAACACCATCCATGTCTCCCCAGTCCAAGGTTCTTTAGACAATGCTATGTATTGTGCTTTGGTGACTTTGGATGTGTGGCTGCTTTAAAAGCTCCCTTTTAAATGGTCAGAGTTTCTCTATGGAGATTATACAAGTTGTGTGTGCATGATTTAACGTGTTAGCAATTCATGCAGCTTTAAGTAGACAAACTGACTTGTTGGAAGATCTGTCTGGATACTTTTGGGCAGTCAAACTGGGATATAGGCAGTCAAAAGGGTTTTAGCTCAAGAAAAATGATACAAATATTTATTTTTCAAACTGAGATTCATTGGCCTTGGCTCATTTTCTGTGAGGATAAGCATAAATATGAGCATAAATATTTTAATAAAAAAACAAACAAAAATGAGCGGCATTTCTATTCATAAATGTGATCTAAGGTAATGCAATGGTCCACCTGACCCAGCAGGACTCCCTGTATAATAAAAAAAAAAGACCCTAGCAGGGCTACGTAGTAGCAAGGATGCAGTCTTTATCTCCTCAGTCCCTTATGAAAGTACATTGAAAGTACATCCTCATAGAAACTTTCCATCTAAAATACAGGTTAACAGGAAGAATTTGAGCTTAAACTGACTGCTCAGTCCAGACACGCACAATGTAAAGATTAAGTGAAGCTACATCGTGTCTTATAAAAATGTTTGCATTGTTAAAAATCCCAATGATTTTTGGTATCACTGGTCACCTTTTATTGTTTTTTTCTTGATATAACAGGCTTCGGGTCATCTCTTCAGGCAAAATACAAAGAGTTAGTAAGTTAGTTTTAATAAAAGTTTAATAGAGTTAGTGTTTGATACTTTGTGCTACTGATACTTTGTCTTACACATAACTTGTTTTGTGTTACGGTTGGTGGCCGTTAGAGGCCACTGTTTTTCTGTTTGTTTCTGTCTGTTCTGTTCTGGTTTTGTTAGGGCTTTTATTTTGACGTTTGTTTGGTTCTTGTGTTGTCAGCTGTGTTTGGTTTGTGTTGATTTTGCCCGCTATTTAAGTCTGGCTCATGGTGACAGTCACCATGAGCCCATCGCCTAAACTTTAGGTCATCTGTGTTCTTGTTTTCTTGTGGCCCTCGTGCCCATTGCTTTCTGTTTTCATTCTCTGTTACCCCTGCCTTGTCTTTGGACCTTCCAGGTAGTTCCGAGTCCGGGTCTTACGGCCCGGCTCGCGACTGTTTTCTACAGTTTAGATTTAATTCTACTTTGTGGGATTTTTTAGCTTTTTGTTTTTAATTAAATATAATCACTAATAACTATTACTAATCATGTTATTATACCTTAAAATGCCATAAACATAATATGATCAAAACTGGGTTGTATTGCGGGTCAGCCATATAAAAAAAACACTTGTCTAATACTGTATAAATGAGAGGTAAACTCCTCGGGAAGCACAGACCTTAGATACTCATTTGGATTGACATTTGAGAAATTTGGAGGCCTAATCAACACATCAAACCAGCCCTGAAAACCAGTGTGGCATACCATGCCCAGAGCATCACAAAGACTCCGTCCGCTTCTCGTCTTCCCATAGTCTGTCCTGGTGCCATCTTTTCCCAGGTAAACGTCACACATGCTCCTAGCTGTTCTGACACCCTTCTATTATAGCTCTTCTAAGGAATTAGACCAGATGGGCTAACCTTTGCTCCCCACAGGCATCTACAAACATATCACTTTGTCTGTGGTTGATTGATTCACTCGTTCACAGTTTGAAAGATGCTCCTGCAGTGCATTTTAAATTCTCAGCAGTCTGAGCAAGGGACACTCTCCGCAAGGGATAGCTATTGCTTAAACATAAAGAATATAGGTCCAGATATGCTGTTTATCAGATACGGAGGAATGGGGAGAAATTTTTTAGGCTACATGTGGTGGCCTTTATGGCCTAGTAGGCAATTAAGTTATGATGTTGACCAATGTTAGCTGTTGAAGCCAGTTTGTTCCATATCCCTGTTTATTACTTTCAGGAATTCTTTATTTATTGTGTACTCAACCTGTGTGTTAATGTAGCAAATAATAAGCTCAGTTACCTTTCCGTGCAATCCGGAGGCAGTTGATCCGAGTCTCCTATGGACAACACAAAGGTAAACAGAAGGTTACTGTGGCTATTACATGGTAACACAATATTAATCATTTACTGTAAACACAGACACATTTGTTTGAATAACCATAATCGCTTCATAGGTTCCGGATTTTATGGATGTTAAAGCTGGATTATAAAGCACAATGTTGAAATACGGTGCTTTTTGAACCTTTTCCTTATAATAAACTAAATCAAATTTTGGACATATTACAACAAGAACCAATTAATTGTAAAAGAAAATTATCTTTGGAGCAGAGATAGTAAAGAGGACAGCCAGAAACAGAAGTTGATTCTATCTGTATATTCAAACAACAACAACAATAATAATAATAATAATAATAATAATATCATAATGTTTCAGCATCTGATCTATGCCATCTGTTCTTAGTCTGCAGCAGTTGCTTCAGCTCCTGCTCATTGACTTCTGTAAGTGTGTGGCATCTCTATTGCCCTGTGCCACATAGAAGTCAATGTACGCTAGTTTCAGCACCTGCCCACTGACTGTGAGTGTGTCTGCAACAGCTGTATCACACTGCAGGGTCTCATGAATGAAATAATTAAATAAATCAGACTCATTAGTTTATCAGTCTCATTATCATAACCAGTATTATTAAATCATAAATCTTACAAGCTGTAGTTTCTAACTAAAGCTGGTTATATGAATTATTTGAGTTCTGAAGGGTCTTTTAATAGCAATTTGGGGTCAACCAATATTAGAGAGAAATCAGGAGAACATGCTGAAAAAAATTAAACATTTATTAGCAATCTATTTCTAAAACACAAACTAATATCAGCATATTTACAGTGCTAGGGAAAGAGCGAATGGGTGATTTAATGAGTAGGGGGTTGACTCAGCATGTGATGTGCATGCTCATGTGTGTGTTTGATTGTGTGTGTGTGTGTGTGTGTGTGCGCATGTGTGTGCGAAAGAATGAGACAGCGAGAAAAAGAGCAAGAGAGAACATGCGCTTTGGTACAAGCATAGGAAAAAGAGGCGTTTTTGATTCCTGTCGACATGTGCAGACACGGAAACAAAAAATTAAGATGCATGAGTGCAGTAAGAATACATGCAATGTGATCCTTTTTTTCTGGAGACAAAGGAAAATGGTACTGAACTACACTGTGTGGTAATGAGATCAGCAGAGCCTTTATCTAGTCTTCACTGACTGAGTTTATGTGCATTTTAAACTGAGAATTAGTACAGAAATAAAAACAAATTGTGTTTAGGAATTCTCTGGAGTGCTGATAATTAGTATGAGATTAATAAATGGCATGCAAAAGCTAATGAACAAATCACGTGCAAAAGTTACATTTATAGCTGCATACATACATCTGAGTTTCGATTCTTCAAGCACAGTTTAAAACATGAACATAAACACATTCACAGAAGTTTTACAGCATTTCGCAGATCAGCTGGCTCAAGTGAGGGACTTCATTTTCTCACTTACTCCAGGTCAGCAGAAATGCCTGTTGCAAGCTTGACTTTGTTGATGGCTTGTTGCAATGTTAATTAGACATCTAAGCTAAACTTTGGCTAAGTTTCTGAAACTTAAGCAACTAACTTAAGCAAACTTAAGTGAATTCTTTGTCTTCATTGACTGGCAAACACAGAGAGAGAAAATGTTGGGGTTGAACCAGCTGTTAGAACCTTTAGAATAAGCCCTGCACCGAGGAGCAGACTCCACCCAATCTGTGATGGAATGCTTGCATTGCATTTCTGGTGGTATTGCCACTTGTTGGACAGCATGGAAGTCAATGTACAGCCCTTTCTGTTGCCTGCTATATCTGTATTGCTCTGTGTTGTATAAAGGTCAATGAGCAGTTGCTTCAGTACCTACCTATTGGCTCCTATTACATGTGTGTTTCAAGTCAAGACGTTTTCTGTTCTTTAATGGGAAATGTCATGTTTTCTTCAGTGGTAACCAATCAAATGTTAGAGATGCTGCAGATAGGGTAGAAATGCACAGGCGGTTTCCTTTTTGGATGTAGAAATGAACACAAAATGTGATGATGAAACCTTCTTGTAAATGTCTGAGACTTAGGTCATTTATTAAAACCGCCTTCATCTGCCTTTGTCTATTCTTGGCCCCATCCATCTCCCCAGCAGAGACACACGCACCCACCCACCCACATGCATGCATGAGAGAGGCATATTATCAAATTAAGATTTACAGATGTGAAATTGGGTTTTATGGGACAATTATGCAAATGCACATGCCTAGATTGGAGTCAGGACCCCTCTCCCCTAAACTGCTGTTAAATTACCTTTTTAATTGAAAATCAGTTTCAAGTTGATTTCACCTTCTTGACCTGCACAGACACGACATATTTACCCCCTCAGAGCCCAGCGGCTTGTGTGTTTAGTCGTCCTCTGTCAAGGTTGCCAATCCCACAGCACCAGTAAAATCATACAGACTCCAGTCGAATGAATGAGGCATGCAGGTCACGTAACACATTCGTTTATGGAGGGATGGTTAAGATGGCAAGGTCCAGTGAGTTTTCCAATACTTCTGGTCAATATGCGGAATGAAAATGTGTCTGTCTGTCAGCCCAAAGATGTGATTGACTATTATGCATCTCCGATGAATTAGATGGAGGAAATAGAAGGCAGCTGTGTGTGCGTGTCTGTGTGTGTCTGTCCGTGTTCGTGAGAATACGTGCAAGCATCCCTGCTCCACTGATAGAATTTTATTCTACTTTGATTATCCCAACCATATGTCTTTCAAGCTAAGTTGAGTCAAAGTAATTGCAGACAAATTCAGGTCTACGGAGCCGTAGGATAACACCTAATTATCCAGAGAAATTGTCAAAATAATCCGCTTTCGTTGTAGTCATTGCGTTACAGCATTTACGTGACGCAAGCCAGAACGAGCTGAATGAGATGAAAATGTATGTGAACTTCACAGTGAATGCATTTGTATAAGCTCACGGTGGAATGAACTTGCTACAAACTCTAGGTGCAATGTCTGAGAGATATCTTTGAGGGAAAGCTTTTTTTTTATTATAAAGAACCACTCATCCAATAAAGGTGAGAGTTTTGTTTCAGAGGCCGCTGAGACAAGAGCAGACCAAATGACTGTGTTTTTGTTTTTTCTTTCTTTTTTTGTGGTACAAATCAATAACCGCACTGCTTAAGAGGAGTACAGGGAGGTAGGAGTCATTTCCACTGACACCCATTGACTCTAGCGAGCTCACGATTCTCAGGACAGTTTAAAAATTATTTCTCTCACTTTTCTCATCTCTGTTTCTATTTACATCTTTCTCTTTCTCTCACTGTGGCATCCATCTCTCTCTCTCTCTCTAGCGCTCTATTTATAGGGAGTGAGAGAGAGAGAGAGAAAAAGAGAGAGAGAGAGAGAGAGAGGGCTAGAGAGAATACATCTCTATCTCTCACTGCACTCCTCCCTCTCTGCTTAGACTGTGCTATGACTGATGATGAGATGCAAAATGTATTCAGGGCTTCTGGGAATGTTTTAACATGCAACACCCACATATTTTCAACAGCAAATATTTTCTTTTCAGGATGACTAAATACATTTACATGCACTATATAGACTTGCATACTAGTTTTCAGTTGTTTTTATTCAGCCTTCTTTGAATGATAAAGCAGTAGACGAAAATATAGTTGATGCATTTATAAAATCCTGTAAAATTATTCGGTTCTAGCAACTTTACCAAGCCTAGCACATACAGTCATGTTAGATGTTTGCTGATGTGTTTTTCCAAAAAAAAACAAAAACAAAAACACTGGCCAGAGGTGCCCAAACATTTGCACATCTGTGGATGCTTCACTCCTATTATTACTATGCTGATGTCTTTCAGGATCATCAGTCAACTAGGGAACATAAGAAAGACAAACTAAGTACAAAGAACACAGTTCCAATCCATTTGAAAAATTAGTCAAATGCATGCCCAAATGGACTGAATGTTCAACAGAGCTATTAGATAATCGTGCAAAATTCACCCACGCTATGTCTTCAAACATCCAGCATTTGAAATTAAGACCCTAATATGAAAAAAAAATGTGAAATTCGCTACTGTGAAGTCAACAATAAAGAAGTTAGGGCTCAAGTGGCTGAAGAGCATTAAATTATGGGGTGGGGCTGCTAATGCTGGTCCACCCCATAATGCCCTAATGCATGTGGCATAAAAGGTAATGCAAAATTGTGGAAAACTTTTCAGGTCACGATCTAGCTAAATGGTGCGCATCTAATACTGTCGACATGCCACTGTTTGAATTGCTGCAGTAAGCTGGTGTAAGGACCAAGCAACGTATGCACCTCTCCTTTGCAGGGAATGAACTATTTAGAATTCTAGACAAAAAATAAAAAATAGAAATGTACCTACCTGGGGCTGCATCTATAAAATTGTTCACACGACTGAAATTCATGGTGGCCAGAGCATTCAACTTCCTGCAGCCTCGCCGTTGTGTAGCCCGGACACAATCAGAACTGCATAATAGCTTGAATATTAAAAAGGTCCCGGTCATTATACTGACCTCAGTTCCATTGACAATCTGTCACACAGCTTAGAAACAGCAGCCCATAAGCTACAGTGTACAGGTAACTTAAACTAGCTGGGGAAAATTAGGACATGAAGAATGGCAAATGTCAAGCTCACCCCTGTGCATAAAAGTGGTAGATAAATGCGGTCACCGTTGCAAAGCTGATTACAGAGTGCGAAGTCAGCCAACTTTATTATAGTAATTTTGGACCTTTTTATTGGTCCATAGGTGATCATTTTTCACATGATGCGCGGCTGGCATTTTCAAACGGTCCAAAAAAGAAGAAGAAAATTACAATGCTAAGTGGAGTTATAAGGTTTTGATAGGCTAATTTAAGTATTTTTATAACACATGTTCTTTTTTCAACCCAAAAGAACAGTGTGTTGGATAACATAAGATCCACCATTGATGTAACGCTGCTTTACACTACTTTAGAAAATAGATGTGATGCAACACCTCCATTTAATGATTGTCATTGAAAGAGAGAACAATTAATCAAACAATTAACCAATTAACCAAAGAAGTATGGTCAATATATTTATTACTCAATATGTTAGGCTCCTGAGTGATGCTACCGTTCTCAGATCTTCCTAAAGCCACAGAAATGACTGAGAAGTCTGAAGTACTGTGGTTTTCCTATCCGTGACTGTCACAGGTCATGATTTACCTTGTATACATACCTCTCATCTGATGTTTAACTGTAAGTTCCAACGTTACTGATTTACTGATGTAATATCGACCCACTGTGTTCAAAAGAACACTTCAAAAACAATGATTCAAGGCTCAGTAAAAACCAGTGTCAATTACCCAAGTTCTTTTTAAATGATAACTTCTCTTTCTCCAGCAACATACACACAGATTAGCTGTAGGCTATTAAGAGATGGCTATGTAAGAGAATCAGCAGTTAGCTGCCCAGTGGTTTGAAAATCGATTTAAAAAGGAGGTAAACCTAGGCAGACATGGACCACATGCATATATATGCATTAGGCAGCCTTTAAAGTAATTGTTCAGTTCATTCCAATCGGTGTGCTATGAGCTCACAACTGTACATTAGCCTAGCTGCAAAAACTGAACCAGTAAACTTCAGACAGATGTCTTGGCTGACTGCTATATTTAGGTTAAGGGGTAAATTTCATATTTGGTCTATCGCCTTAAAAAGAAGTACAGCTCTTCATGAGTACTTTCACCTGTGCAATAACCACTCACCCCTCTAAAGTTGCTGGCAGCCTGAAAGTAAATGAGGTAATTCTTGCTAGGATCCAGTGGAGTGTTCCAGTAGCCATTGTAGGTGTGGTTGTCCCCGACGGTGAAGGGAGTTGCCTCAGGCAGGCTGCTGGGAGGAAGCTCAGCTGTGTAGTAGTGAGGAGGCGCTCCTCCAGATCTGCTCGGGGCCTCACTCTGGGACAAAGGAGCGGGGAAGCAGTCCTGATGACCCACCTCTCTCCTCTTCACCTGCCGCGAGCCATTCTCCTCCACCACCACCACATGGTAGGTGCTACAGAGACAACCATTTAGAACACATGCAGGTCTGGTCTTTAACATGAAATGCAGTTAGAAGTAAATGAGTAAACTACATACTCCTTTAACCAACCAAACACAACTAGATTTTATAGAATAGAAAAACAAGGGCATGTTGTAAAGATGTGCTTGGAAACTGAATTTAAAGTGGTTAACAGGACTGAATGAACGAGCTACAAGCAAAAGACACACTGCCGTTTCTGGACTGAAAAGTCCCCCTTACAGCTTATAGCCGCACTTAGCATGAAATTAATTGCAATTGTACAGCAGTGTGTTAGAGTTTAATGCAATTTCAGTGAAGTGTGCAAATGACAAATGCAGTTATACTGCAGTTTCAGTAAAACAGTTTTACAATATCTTAATGCATTTAATGCTGGTGTTTACTGTCATGGAAATTTCTGTGAACTTACATCATAAACAAAGAAGTAGAAGTAAAGATTCACTGAAAAACACTTTTAGAGACATGGAGACAGAATTTCACAGTAGGAATGACAGGAACTAAACACTCCAAGTGTTTCATGCTTCTACAAACAATCTCTCAGAAAGCTACATGAAATGGTCATAAATTTATTCCCTTGGTCGAGACACAGTTTTATGGAAGTTTTGAGCCAAAAACTCAAAACTTTATGACAAAGGGGTACACATATGGTGCCAGTTATAATTATCATTATCAGAATTAAAAACTCAGAAAGTGAATAAAGTTTGAAAAATAGCAACATTTGTGTTGTAGAAATTATGACCAATACATCAGCCCACTCAGAATAACTCTGCTTCCATTCCATTGATGCTGAAATTTTGAATCATGAGTGGAATTCGCCTTATTGCAGATTTTGAACTAGAACATGAATGTTGGTGTTTTAAAACTACTGAGAATATACAATGCACTATTTTATTTTTACTGTTTGGCTCAAGCATTCCTTTGATAATGATTCTTCACTGAAACTCTGACATGTCTAGGATTAAACCAGTGTGCAGCTTTCTCTGCTGCCATCACTGGCAGGATGTAGTAGATGGAAAGAAGCGCTTCGCATCTCACAGTGCAGCATTTCGAAAAACAAGGCTTCAGACAAAGCTTTATTTCTTTCACCATTGCCATGGCAACAGTCAGCAAATGATTTGTTTTTGTAGTGATGGGCCTAAACTTGTGAAGGGAGAGTAGAAAAGGGCATGCTGTGATTTGTGTAGCCACAAAGCAGCAGTGGAGTACCTGACAGGAGCGCCTCTACCCAGGGCTGGACGCAACAGCACTGTGATAGTGCTCTCAGATTCACTCAGAGGAGAGGGGATGTCATCATAGTCAAATGCAGGAGCTAAAGGAGAGAGAGAGAGAGAGAGAGAGAGAGAGAGATACTTTACATATGAGACTTCCAAACAAACTTCTTCCAAAAACAGTCATTTCTTACAGGTAAGACCTAAGCTGGCCTGAATGGAGGATTGCCCTGCTGTGAGGCACAGTGGGATGTTTTATCTGTTTTAACCTGAGGTCATAGTGTAGTCCATAAATACAGCCGTGGAAAAAAATAAGAGACCGTTTTTTCCTTTTTTCTGCTCACTGTTTGTACAATTTGCGGCTGTGTGTGTGTGTGTGTGTGTGTGTGTGTGTGTGTGTGTGTGTGTGTGTGTGTGTGTGTGT